>JAOUZG010036900.1:6519154-6529931 GCA_026289955.1 Argiope argentata | reverse complement strand
ATTTATATGTTTTATTTAAGTAGTAAATGACCAACGATGAAATAAGATAGATCAGAATTCTGTGAATCAATAGTCCACAAAAGATGATTATCAGATTTATATGTTTTATTTAAGTAGTAAATAAATGACCAACGATGAAATAAGATAGATCAGAATTCCGTGAGTAAATATTTCTAAAAAGATATGTTATGATTATTAAATTTGTATGTTTTATTTAAGTAGTAAATGAGCAACGATTAAATAAGATAAATCAAGATACTGAGTGCCATTCAAAAAGATATGCCATGATTATGAAATTTATATGTTTTATTTAAATAATAAATGAGCAACGATCAAATAAGATAAATCAGAATTCCGTGAGTGAATAGTTCAAAAAAGATATGTCATGATTATGAAATTTGTATGCTTTATTTAAGTAGTAAATGAGCAACGATCAAATCATATAAATCAAGATATTGTGAGCCAATAGTCCATAAAAGATATGCTATGATTTTGAAATTTGTATGTTTAATTTAAGTAGTAAAAGAGAATCAATCAAATAAGATAAATCAAAATTCCTTTAGCCAACGGTCTAAAAAAGATATATTAAGATTATGAAATTTGTATGTTTTACGGAAATAAGAAACGATGAAATAAATCATAATTTCGTGAGTCAATAGTCCACAAAATATATACAATGGTTATCATATTTGTATGTTTTATTTAAGTAGTAAATGAGCAACGATTAAATAAGATAAATCAGAATTCCATGAATCAATAGTCCACAAAAGATGATTATCAGATTTATATGTTTTATTTAAGTAGTAAATAAATGACCAACGATGAAATAAGATAGATCAGAAATCCGTGAGTGAATATTTCTAAAAAGATATGTTATGATTATGAAATTTGTATGTTTTACTTAAGTAGTAAATGAGCAACGATCAAATAAGATAAATCATACTTCTGTGAGTCAATAGTTCCACAAAAGATATACAATGGTTATATAAAATTTGTATGTTTTATTTAAGTAGTAAATGAGCAACGAATAAATAAGATAAATCAAGATACTGAGAGACAATAGTCCAAAAAGGTAAGTCTTGATTATGAAATTTATATATTTTATTTTCGTAAATGAGCAACGATCTAATGATAGATCAAGATACTGTGAGCCAATAATCCAAAGAAATATGTCATGATTATGAAATTTATATCTTTTATTTAAGTAGTAAATTAGCAAGGATTAAATAAGATAAATCAAGATACTGAGAGCCAATAGTCTAAAAAATATGTCATGATTATGAAATTTATGTTTTATTTAAGTAGTGAATGAGCAACGTTCCGATAATAAATGAAAATACTGTGAACCAATAATCCATAAAAAATATGTTATGTTTATGAAATTTGTATGTTATATTTAAAAGGCAGAAACAACGATGAAATATAATAAATCGGAAAACCATGAGCCAATAGTCCAAAAAAAGTTATGCTATGATTATGAAGTTTATATGTTTCATTTAAGTAGTAAATGAGCAACGATGAAACGGTAAATCAAGATAATGTGAGCCAATAGTCCAGAAAATATGTTATGGTTATGAAATTTGTATGTTATATTTAAAAGGTAGAAACAACGATGAAATACGATTAATCAGAATTCCGTGAGCCAATAGTCCAAAAAAGATATACTATGATTATGAAATTTGTTTGCTATATTTAGGTGGTAGATGAGGAACGATGAAATAAGATAAATCAAAATACTGTGACCCAATAGTCCAAAAAAAGATATGTTATGTTGTGAAATTTATTATATTTAAAAGGCAGAAATAACGATGAAATATCAATCCGAGAATTCAGTGAACTAATAATCCAAAAAAGATATACTACGATTATAAGATTTGTTTGCTATATTTAGGTGGTAGATGAGGAACGATGAAATCAAACAAATCGAGATACTGAGAGCCAATAGTCCTTAAATGATTTTATGATTCTGTAATATTTCGGAGCCTATAACAATTTTTCTCGCTCTAGTTACTGTATTGTAAATCGTAGCAGCCATCGTTCTTTCGGACATTTACCTTTTGGAGTAGATTTTACAAAATTTAGGTTTAGGTTTAATTTACCACTTTTCACACAATGAGTTGCATAAATTTTTTCCATCTTCATGGTTTTTAGTTATTATATTCAAGTACTAGAGGATAGTGAAGCGTTCTTTCCTTTGACAGACTTTTCCCGAAATTTTATTCAGATCTACATGGAAATTATTATGACAAAAAAATAAACCAATTTTCATCAATCAATCTTCAATTTCTGCAATAAAAAATTCATTGACAGGTTTATTTCTTTTTAAATGATGTGTAAGAGCCCAATAAACTTTAAAAATAGAGATTCGTCAAAATGGATATCGAACTTTTCTGGCTACCACAATGGTATCTCTTAACACACTTTATATAAGAGAAACTAAAAAAAGGCATCAAATGACACAAAATTGAAACGACACTGTATGAAAGACACAGGGAAAAAACACAAAAAAGGAAAAAAAATCCCGATATCCATATTTCCGAAAGAAAAAACACACAAATGGCAGCTTTTTGTCAGATAATTGAATATTTTGAGGGGGCTGGGATTTTCCACTAAAACTATAAAAAAAGAAAGAAGAAAAAACACATTTTGACATTCTTCCTTTTCTAGAAAAAAATATCCTATTTCGATAAGGGTTAAGTAGGGTAATTCCCGAAAACATCCATCAATCGGATGATATCCGCAATACATCAGAAGAAGCACAGTTCCGCAATTTGTCATCGGATATAATCAGTCCCCCGCATCCGGAGTATCCCAAACCTCTACACCTTCTTCGCAGGATATAATCAATCTCCAAAATCTGCTTTTTATACACTTCTGGTTTTATTTTTTTAAAGGGAAATGTGGCTGCGTTTTCTCATTGAGGTTGTGTTGAAGAGAGATAATTAAATTGCGTTTCTTTCTTTGCTTTATTTAAAAAAAGTATTTTTATAAAGTAGTTTCATTTTTTAGAGCTTAACTTATGAAGAGACTAACAAAGTAAGGGCTCTTATGGTAATGGATGAGTAGTTAGTAGGGTTACCAGTCATTAAACAAAGTGAAGGGTTATTGTATTAGTTCTCGTATCCATCATATTGCTTAGTTATATCATTTTTTACTAATACAGGTAGTTAAGGAATTAAAGCTATAATATTTCCTGCATAGTAGGGATAAAAGTTAGAAAGCTAAAACCCCTTTTCATGCATATAAATAAATTATTTCTAAAATTTATCAATAAATTTTGGAGATAATGAATGTATTCATATCATTTTTTATTTTTTAAACTCCTTAATAATTTAACAATATATCTCGATGAATGATTAAAACAAGCATTGAAGGCTACTCTTTGTTCTCTACAACTTCTCTACAAAAGTAACTTAAGTGCTTACGTATTAGACCGCCGATCTTTATCGTCAAACTTAAAGGCGTCGACAATAAGTTGCTAAACCGCCAATAATGGCGAAGAAACGCCATTATTTAAAGAATTGTTCAAACTTTAAGTGTCATCCTCCATTTTGTTGGTTCGATGGTTTATCGCCAAATTTGAATCCATCGCCAATGAGTTAATAAATCGTTGGTGTCGATGGTCTAATACGTAAGTACCATATTTTTCTTTAGCTAGTGAGAACTAATATTATACATCTTGTCGAGTAGAGATTTGCATCCAAAAAGGACTTAAGAATCGGTAAATCGAAAGCATATCTATTGAAATATATGTGACTAAGATTTTTGGGATGAAACAAAGATAATGTGATCCTATCACCTATTTCTTTTGAAATTTGATCACAATTCCCTTCTTTAATATTAATTTTGCTTAATTTCAATTTATAACATTATATCCATAAAAGAAAACACAAATGATAAATTTTCATTAGCCACTACTATATATTTGAAGCGAATTAATAAAACCACCAAATTAATAAAACATAACTGGACATACATCTGTTATCTATTTGTATGCTATTATTATTATTTTACCTACAAAATACATGATTGCTTAAATAGTCGTCGAAGGTTTTTAGAAATCAAGGATCCAGATACAATCCATCGACAACTAATTTTGCCATTTTTCTAAGCTTGATGGGCAGCTATCTCAGGCGTCATCTTTAAATGTTGCTCCAGAATAGACCGGGAAGAAAATGAAAGTTAACTGACAACTAAGCTATATATTCAAACGTTATAATAGTACGAGGTATATTTATATATGAGTGAGGTACCTTTCCGTTAGACGGGCGCATGCGAAAAATCGCCAAATAATGTAACATTCCATTAACTGAATTGTAACGTGCTTTGCTTGGCGACTTGGCATGCGTTAGTACAATTTTGCGTCCCGTGGCGGAAAAGTACCATGAGTAGTAAGTTTCATTAGTCGTTATTGTAACTTTGCAATAAACTAATTAAATGAATTGATAAATTCAAATGGGCATAACTCTATTATCAAAATTCCTGTTATTATTTTTTCTATCCTAAAGACTCTGTATATAAATGGCCGTGTAGGTTTGAAGAATGGACGGTACATATCAACCTATTTAGAAGTTATTATACCATGTATACAACATTGATGGATAAAAATATGTACGTACTTACGTATTAGTCTGTCCAGCTTTATCACCAAATTTGTATTTGTAGGTTATGTACATGTATAAATATGTTACATATGTTCAGGTTTCAATATGTTTTTAAATTTATTTTTAGAATCGGTGTTGTCAAAACTTATTTTTAGGTTGTCGCATTCTGTTACAGATTGGCATCTTTATCAAAGTTTTTATTTGAACATTCAACCAGCAGAATGGCCTCCCTGAAATTTTCTCTCAAAAAATGAATTTGAGATTTTATTGAGCAATTACAAAGAATATTTATATAGTTTACACATAATCATTCAAGAGAAGAATATTCGGTACTTACGAATTAGACCGTCCAACTTTATCACCAAATTTGAAGTCGTCGCCAATGAGTTGCAAAACCGCCAATTATGGCAATACAGCAATGGTGTAATCCGTTGATCTTTATCACCAAATTTAAATTTGTCGCCAATGAGTTACTAAACCGTTGGCGATCGTTGGTGAAGACGGTCTATTCCGTTAGTATCATATCCTTTTGAAGTATTGGAAATATCGATATTCAGGATTGGAAATATCGATATTCAGTAATTGTTTTATATAAGTTTCATTTTATGAGATTTATTGCCACAATTAGTCTGAAAATCAATTTTTAAAAATTTATAGTGTTTTCCCCTTTTTATTTTTAGATTAAATTATTTATTATCGCTAAGAATACCATTTATTATAGCTAGACTAATAATTAAAATGAAATGCACAGAATCAACAGTCAATAAAATTAATATATTATAAAACTCATTACCCCAACTAAATTACTTACAGGCACGAGTGCTTTGACAAACCAACTTTCCAGCTATTATTATCAGTTCTCCCTTCAGAACTAACTTGTCAATGTTATTGATTAAAGAAAACAATTTCCTGTCTTTCAGAAGGCAATTATTTGTTCCGGTTGCAAGATGGCTCTGGATTTATGAAGGCAACATTTCTTATTTATCAATATCTTGTCCCTTCAATACAGAAGGCAAAGAAATAATAATGCCTTATTCGGACGCTGCTGAGATTTGTGTGTGAGTAGTAGTAGTACATAAATAAATTGAAATGATAGGCTGGCTCTTTATTTCAGCATTCAATTTAATAATTCGCACAATTGTTTCGATAATTGGTATTGTAGGTATGTAAGTGAAATCATTATTTTTGTAATTGGTGTTAACTTTTTTACTGTCATGTCAGTGGAACAATTATTTTTATAAGTGGCTTTAATTTAGTTATAGGTATGTAAATGGAATACTTTTATAATTGATTTTAGTTCTGTTACTGATCTGCAAGTGAAACAATTAATTAAATAAGGCATTACTACGGAACAATTATTGCAAATGGAACATTTATTTCTATAATTGGTGTTAACTCTGTTGCTGGTAAGAAAATGGAACAATTACTTCTTTAATTGTTGTTAATTCCGTTGTTGTAATGCAAGTGTAAAAATTATAGTTCAACTGTTGTTAACTCTGTTACTGCTATGCAAGTGAAACAATTAGTTCTTCAATTGTTATTAACTCTGTTACTGATATGCAAATGGAAGAATTATTTCTATAATTATTGTTAAATTTGTTGCTAGTAAGCTAGTGAAACAATTATTTCTATAATTGTTGTTAACTTTGTTGCTGGTAAGCTAGTGGAAGAATCATTTCTTTAACGGGTGTTAATTCAGTTGCTGGATTGCAAGTGTAAAAAATATTGTTAATCTGTTGTTAACTCTGTTACTGGTATGCAAGTGAAACAAATAATTTTTAACTGTTGTTAACTCTATTATTGATATGAAAAGGGAACAATTATTTCAATGATTGGTGTTGATTCCGTTGCTGGAAATCAAGTGTAAAAATTATTTTTCTACTGGTATTAATTCTGTTACTTATATGCCAATGAGACTAGAATTTAGACGAATTTTCATGCATGAAATTATTGTTCTAAAGAATAATTTAATGAAAAAAATGATGTATTTTACAAATAGGTCGCAATAAAGTAGTGGTATCTTGAAAATGTACTGCTATTATTTTGCAAAGCATTTATTATTATTATTATTTTACAACTTCAGTGTACATGTATTTGAAATAAGTTTTCCCCTCGATAGATCTTAATAATTCCAAATATTATTTATTTAGAAGGAATTCAAAATTATTATTAAAACAACTGTTGATTTAACGATTTTATATTCATAATATTTTAAATGCAAATTAGCTAATAAGTCAGTTAAGAATAACAGAATCCTAAAGCATAACTTATAATGTCTTACCATCTTTTATTACCTTGTGATGTAGTTTACTTTAGATGTATAACCAAGTGCTACATTCCATGAATAATTTAGGCCATTATTCATAAGCTGCTATACGTAATTCACTGTGAAATTAGTTTCAGGCCATTTGAAAATTACATAAAGCAATTAAACTTGAAATAAAGCAGGTTGAAATCCGTTAACATATTAATTGAAAGATATTTGAGCATAACGGGAAATCATAAACTTTCCAGAACTGGTAGAGATTCACGATTAATAAAAGTTAACCAGAAAATAATGCTTAGAAATCTTTGTGTAATTCTAATCTTTGAAACTATAAGTTCCTAAATAATATACATCCGAATTACAAGTCACTTACTCTACTGAATCGTAGTCCATATTTCACTACTGCGCATAACATTCCTTAAGTTCTGTAGAAATCTTAATGGCTTTATTAAATTGGAACAGCTGTTAGAAAGCACAGCGATGGATTTCTGGCCATAAATATTTGAATAAAAGCTAGTATTTGCAGTGTTCTGGTATCGGAGCAATTTCTGGTATCTGAAATTTTTTTTAAACATTCATCTCCATATTTTGCGTTGAATAAAATATTCAAAAGCAAAAAAATATTCGCTAAAATAAGCAAAGGAAATCAAAGAACGTACCTTTTATTGAATGATTTTTCCATTCTAAGCTTTACAGAAGAGGATGCATATCTTTCTTAGCTTGTATGGATTTTGGTAAATTCAAAATACACATAGAAATATTCGGGAATAAAATGTTGCATGTCTGGAGTTCAATTTAAAAATCTGTACTACTGAAAAAACTGCATTGAAATTTGAATTTTAAAATGGCAGTTTGGAATTTATATATCCTGTATTACGGCAAGTTATTTCTGGGGTATATTTTATTTAGCATAAGAAATGTATAAAAATAAAGAGAATACTCTTGAAAATATCTGAATCAATGAAAAAAGGCATTATAAAATTTTAAGTGAGGGCAATTTTTCTGTTCAATTAAAGAAATAAACTTTGATTATCATTAAAACGATTTTTATATAATCAATTTTTGAACTTTTTTAATATTCTCATATCTTTACACTTTCTCTGTTTATGGTGAACAAAAAAACTTCTGCAATGTAATCAAATACCGGAATATCATAGTCTACTGAAAATTGCACATTTTTCCTGGATTTTGGTAATTTTTAAGCATATTTTTTTCTCAGTTTTCCAGCAACTGATATTAATGCACAACAAACATAACACGCAATCATAATAATGCAAACACGCAATCTTCTTTATTGTTATTATATGTCACTACAAACCTGTAATTTTGCTTCCCAACCTGAACAGTGTCGTCGTAAAAAAGACCGTTTTAAGATCAGTCTTGCGGCGTACTGAGTAGATGCCTCGTTTGTGACGTCAGGGCTTGGTGATGAATTAGGCGACTTTGGCGACAATGGATAATACTGAAAAGTCTGAGAATTTTCCTGTTTCTTCCAATAGAAACCGAGATTCGCCCTGATTGGTCTAGAAGGTTCTTGACTGGATTCTGTCTGTGCTTTGAGACCTGGGATAGATTACTACTTGTGGGCTACTGTTTTGCTGTAGTGTGCTGACGTATGCTGTCTTGTGTTCGTCTCAGCTGTACATATCTGTGTATTCGTCATCTTTGTGTGAGTGTCTCTATAGTGTAAATAAAAATCGTTGCTGTTTACTATAGAGGCTTGCGCCTTCACAACATACGGCCACATAATAAAAACACGAACCATCCGGTCGGAGAATTTTTCGTAACAATATTTATAGTATTTTAATTCAATAAGTAGGGATTCAAAATTTAAGCTGTAAAATAGCTTTTAAAACTTTTAACAGCGATTTCCTTAATTTTTTAAAAAAAATCTTTTTCCATAAATTATTTCATTACGAAAATATTCGGCTAGGATTGATTCCAGTTAATTTGAATAATTGGAACTCTATTGAACATCTAGTTGTTGAAGTCCAGGTTTTCAATGCCACTGATATTAAAATATTGAATTAGATTTAAGGTTTCGAAATCATTATTCTTGTTAATTTTAACTTCAAAATGTGCTTATGCAATTCTCTTCTCTTGATTTGTCTGTTATTAGTAAAGATGAAATGTAAAGATTAGAAAATCAACAATTTTTTTTCACTCTGGCAATGCATTAATTAAAAATTATCAGAATTTAATCATCGATTAATTTAATAATTATGATTCCATATATATGAGATAACCTTGTAACGAATTTCGAAAAGAATGATTTCAAAAATACGCAGTATTTATAAAATTCTCTTCTTTTAGCAGAAGAGAATGTCAACATGTGTATTAACATTCTAAGGACCAGACGTTTTGTCTAGAGTTTTTAATCCATACGTATTTAATTTTGATGATAAAAAAGAGGTTTTGAGATTTTTATTGGATTATTTATTACTAAAAAGTTTGTTGAAGTTTAATAAAAAGTTAATTGAAAAGAATTCCGTGCAATAATATTTTCGAAAATATTATTGCATGGACATGATTTTAATATGATATGAAAATACAAAAAAATGTTTTTTTTTAATAATAAAATTTTTCTTAAATCTGTTTTTTCTGAATTTCGACAACTTAAAATAAATTGGATTATTTTCAGCAATTTTAATGTTGTAGTTGGATAATTTTCTGAAATTTCGTTGTTGTAGATGGATAACTTTCTGGTTTTTCGTTGTTGTAGTTGGATAACTTTCTGGTTTTTCGTTGTAGTTGGATAACTTTCTGGTTTTTCGTTGTTGTAGTTAGATAATTTTCAGCAATTTCGTTGTACTTGGATAACTTTCTGGTCTTTTCGTTGTTATAGTTGGATAAACGTTTTCATTGCTTCATCTAATGTTCCATCGATTGGGGTTTTTTATTATTATTGAATGTTACGGAAGAAAGATTCTATTTATTATCAGAGCAACATACACAGGAGAAATGGCAGTGTGAAATAATACTGCCATAAAAACAACGTGCTGTCAGACATGAATTACTAAAGCATTCATTATGTTTCCATGGCAATATGAAAAGAACCACAGTGGCCTGGTTGCGAGGTCTCGGTTCAAGAACCGTAGGGTCTAGGTTCAAGAACCGATTTTACTGAAGAACCATCGTGTAAGGGGGTCTATTGCAAGTTAAATTTGTCAGGATCAAACGTCCTTCATCTTGTGTGACGTAGTGTTAAGAAGGGAATGCAAGCTCAGGTGTTGTCCTCGTCAACTGACTGCATTCCAAAATTATGAGGTCTGTTCCTAAATAGCCCTACAATTGCTTTACCACGGGATATTGATATAACTAAAATAAATTTAAGTACATGGAATGGACACCAGTAGAAAAGTTTCGCTTGCCAATAAACAGAGCATTTCTGTGACAATTTTTCTAAAAGTAATTTTGAGCATCAATTGGTGTTCAAGAGTAATTCGAAAATATTAAAAAAATCAATTGGATTATACTTAAGTGAATAAACTGAACGTAAGAACAACTAAAATTCTGGCTGAATGAACTAATCAAAACAGATGGAATTATTAAGTATTAATGATTAAAAAATTATTAAAATAATGACTTTTTTCCAAATAAATAATAAAAGTTAATATTACAGATTCCCCCCCCCCTTCGTAAATCCACTGGAGAATTATCGAAATCTTTCTTCTATGCAATACTGATACCAAGATTCGTCATTAGGGGCACTTTTGTTATTTGTGATTAATGTGGCTTCTTAAAAATAATGAAAAAGAAAGAAAGTAAAGCCTGTTCCTGCTTAGTAAGAAATATCAGAAATAGTATAACGAATGCTTTGTCGCTCTTATTATAGGAACGCATTTTAGAATTGTGAGATTTGTCTCTATAGTATCCGTATACTAAACAAATTTTGCTTAGAAAGAAT
>JAOUZG010036900.1:6454066-6475870 GCA_026289955.1 Argiope argentata | reverse complement strand
TAATGAACTTAAAATTCCACAGTCAGATTACCATCATTATCCTAAATACTCTCCAGGTGGCGATTTCTATTAAATCCTTTAAGCATGGCAAGATACCTCCATGAATGCTTTCTCGATGACTCTGGCAAATGAGCAAGTTTCTTTAAATTGGCTCCGAATCTTTTCAGAGTGCAATAGCAGTGGAACTGAAGCAACAAGTTTCTGCCACAGCCGCCTTCTCTTTCAAATCTCTACCATCCATTAAGAATTCAGAGTCATTTCGCCCCTCCACCCCATTCTGAAGCCTCCCCCCCTTCAAACTGCCCAGCCCTTTCTCCACCATCAATGAGCAAATGCATAACAAACGCAAACTAGCGTAAAGTCAAACTTTCCCCTTTCCCGAACTAAAATATTTAATTAATGGAAGGAAAATCCCATCCCATCCCCCCTTCCTTTTCTTAGAGAGGGCCCCGATTCCGAAACTTCAGTCTCGTTCCCTTCTGGGGTTTGGTTTCAGTAATATTCGTGTGAAACCAGCCGTTTCCCGGGACATGTTAAGTTTTGGGAAACAAAGACGGTTGGGGAGTTTCGATGTTACGCGTTGGGAGGAAAATGGTGTAAGGTCAGTGTATATGAAAGGGCATGGATATTTTTTCTTTCTATTTTCTCATTTTGTGTTGTTGCGTTGGGATTTATTCATTTTCTTTCATAAGCACATTTTTTAAAGGGGAAATTTCATATTTTATTTCGTTACGCAAATCATTCAGGCGAATTGTAAGTTTATTACCTAATATTCGGTCAAAAATTTATTTAATCTCCTAATTAGACAACTCTTTTTTTTAAAGAATTTAAATGGCCTTTTTGATTTTCGAAAAGCATTCAAATTTTATCCTAGCAAATAAAAAGATTAGTTCATTGATGAAAATGTTTTTCATTAACCAAGCAGTTAATTTACGTTTGCATTATTATTATTATTTAAATGTTTCCTTTATATTAAATACTATTTTGAAGACCGTATTAAATAAAAAGTGAGATAAGTCAATTTCAGAAAAGAATTAAGCAGATTAATAGTTATATGATCTAGCAAATAAAAAGATTATCTCATTGATGAAAATGCTTTTTCCTTATTTTTAATTATCAAAAAATTAAATTCATTTTGAATTATTATTATTCTTTTAATTCATCCTTTATATTAAATACTATTTTGAAGATTGAATTAAATAAAAAGTGAGAAAAGTCCTTTCCAAAAAACGGATTAAGAAGATTAATAGTTATAAGATTTGGCTAATAAAGAGATTGGCTAGTTGATAAAATTTTTTCTCATTATTTTTATTTTTAATTCATTTAAATTCATTTTACATATTATTATTGATTAAATGTGTCCCCCAAATTAAATATTATTTTGTGTATCAAAATAAATAAAGAGCAAGAAAAGTTATTTTTAAAAATGACTTTTAATGAGAATGCTAGTTAAATGATCTATCAAATATAATGATTAACTCATTGATAAAATTTTTTTTCATTATTATTTTTTTCATTTATTTAAATTTATTTTACAATTAATTTCTTTATCTGTGTAATAGTAATCCTTTACACATAAT
The DNA here is from genome assembly GCA_026289955.1 of Argiope argentata. Classification (NCBI taxonomy): domain Eukaryota; kingdom Metazoa; phylum Arthropoda; class Arachnida; order Araneae; family Araneidae; genus Argiope; species Argiope argentata. The sequence continues at coordinate 6,474,290 of JAOUZG010036900.1, read as the reverse complement.
ATGGATTACTATTACACAGATAACATCCATTGTGAATAAACAGAAGGGTAGTAAGAGAAAGAATGACTAATCCTAGTTGTTTATGCTACGGTAACTGAAAAAAAGCAAACTAAGTAAGAAATCTGATTGCAATTTCGCTGTTACTAGATTATTCTGAAAACCAATTTTTTTATGTTTGTAATATTCAATAAATATAACGAAGCCTAATTTTAAGATTATGTCCTAATATTTACATAATATTTCAGATCTTTGAAAAAAATTATAAATAATAAGAGTTCATGTTATACGTGAAGTATTAAATGGACTTCTGCTTGTGCGGGAGACGAGAAGCGTGCGTCTTCCTCTTCACTTTCTCTCAAAGGCCTTCCTCGTGGTAAGATTATTGTTAGAATGGAGTTATCTGTCCAAAAATAGATATTGATTTACAACAATTTCTATTTTAATCAGAATTTCCACAGCTTAAAAAAAGAAAAAATAACTTTGAAATAACAAGTTATCAATTAAAATGAAAATACTTCAAAACTATTGTTTATATTACCACAGAGAAAGAATAAATACCAACAATCAGAAATAGACATAATACCATGCAATAAGAATTATTACCAAACATTAACAATATGAAATAATATTACTTTAAAGGTTAATCAAAACAACTTTCATAGAAAATCTCAGAAGGTGATTAGAATTAAAATATGTCTGAATCTGTTATAGATTAAAAAGGACACAAGCTGCATATTTCAACAAAACTTATTCACGAATTTGCATTTATAGAAATACATTTTCAAATATTAAATACAAAGCAGCAAAAAAAAAAAAATGTTATTTGCAAAAAGTCAACAAGAAGTTATTCATTTTCTTTTCAATTTATTACATAAAGATCTAAAAATTTTCTAAGCAAATAAATTTTTTAAAAAAATTAGCATAATTTTCAGGTCAGTTACATTTAATGCAGAAATAACAATCACATTTTCCTACACTCCCAACATTAGTTTACTTTTTTTCTTAAACTTTTTTTTGAATGTAGGCTAATTCTTTCAGATCCTTATAATATTATTTCTTATCAGTAAAGGCTTTTTATTTAATAAACAATAATAATAATAAACTTTTTTGGAAAAAATAATTTAGTAAACTTCATGCGCCAATTTTTCTATATTGAGGGTGAATATATTTCATATTTGAATAAAATTAGTGAATTACATGAAGACAGACGCATTTTTAAAACGTGCTGCAATTTTTTTTTGTTTTATTTTTGAAAGAACCATCCTTAGATATAAAATGAATATAATATAAAATAGCAATTTCGAAAATAGTGGGAGTAGGGCCCAAAACCATTTCGCTATAGTCTCCTACCGTGCCCAAAATTCTGAAACTTGAGCTTCGAATGCTTTGATATAATCGTATTTTAGAGTCCAGCCAATGAGAGTGTTATGTGTTATAACATAGTAAAGAAAATAAAATATGTATTTTGGACAATTTTGTTCTCCTAATTAAAACCAAAATTAGTTCAAACACAGCAGTTGTATTTATAAAATCGAGCGGCAAATTTCAATTATTTAAGTAGTTTCATTTTCAAGGGAACTGCATTACAGTATATATAAGTAAGGGTCTATAAACAATCAACCATATGACCTATTTTTCTCGAAATTCAAAAAAAGATCTTTACTTCAGATGCTAAAAGTTACCAAATTTCCTTTACCTAAATTGTTGTACTTTTGAGTTGTTGTGTTTTCTGGAAATTAATGCCTGGTACAAGGTTAATACTGTGGGAATATGTGGAAAAACAACTACCAGCATTAATATGTAAAATATATTAATTAGGGTTAGAAAGAAAAAAAGATTACTAAACTAAGATAAACCATATAAAAAGATACATCAGCGTGAGCGGTACGTTTAACCGACTTAGCACAAGCTTTCGTCTGATAATAATGGCTGGAAAGCATCATGTGATCAATGACGTAGCATGACGCCATATTGGATATGAGATCTGAAGTTGCCACAATAGAATCCGAAAATCGAATTTGTTCTTCAGGCACATTTTTCTCTTTCGAGTGAAAAAGAGATTTGACACAATAAAATTACATACTTGAAATATTTAAGTCAACGATTTTTTTAAATCATAGGATTAACATGTTTTTGAAAGTAAAGGCCGGCAAAAAGTCAAAGAATTGTTGATTTTGTCTTGAACTTCGACCGTACCCCATTATGATGAAAAATCTGTTCACCGGATATTGTCAATCTAGCTCAATTCGTTTTGTATTTATTGGATAATATTATATTCGAACAGCAGCTTCTCAGAATAAATTTCACTCAAAATTTATTAGAAATCTGAAAATTTTGTGTAAAGATCTCATACCAAATTTAGACACTGTTATTCAAAGCGTTTTTGAATTATCTTTCTCTCAGCCGAACGGATGCTATCCAAAAATGTGTTTTTTCGAACTCAGGGAGATAAAAAGCACGTGGAGATTCACCAACATTTTGAATTCAATTTTTTTTATGATTACCGTCCTTTCTCTATACTACGTATACGAGGAAGTCATAGAACAGACTCTCCGACCCGCCACGAAGGCATACGGATTAACGAAGGAAATTGAATGACTGGACCACCTCAACAGCAACACTGTCGGGACTTGTGGTTGAGTTCTAATGGCCGTCACCGGCCACGGTACCACCCTCCCCGAAGGGAGTACGTCCCGTCATCGTGGGGGAGCCTAAATCGCACATTTATTGTATCCACCGGGTTGGCGAGATCCAACCACCATACCGGAAGCATCTCATCCTCAATAACGAGGTGGCTTCTGGGGGAATTACGTATATGAGGAAGTAAAACTGCAATGAAAATAAAAACAAATGTCATCATTGAAGATCTTTTGCTGTTGTCAAAACAAGAGCATTCTAATTAATAGTTACAATAAATACAAAGAAAGTGAAATACGCGAGATTTTAGCTATAGTATATGCTATAGTGTGCATACAGTAAACATTCATAAAAAATGTTTTTTAACCAATCAATGTTAGGCTCACATTGTCAATGCGTTAATCTTATCCCTGGATATAAAATATTACATTGCAACTTTTATCAGAGCATTTCATCCCTCCTTGGTTTTATAGCCTCCCGCATTTGAAATTTGGTTTTATCACATTCATTAATCTAACTTGCGTTCTTATAGGAACATTAAATTTTATCTTATGACCACTCTGTATATCATTATTTACAACTTATTAATTAATTATTTACTGCATCAATTTATCATTTTTATCGTTCCTTGATTATTTATTGTTTATTAAGGTATATGACTTAATTCGGAATGAAATAATAATAAAAGAATTATATGTTTCATAAATTTGCATAAAATGAATTAAAAAAAATTAAAAAAAAAAATAAAAAAAAAAATAAAGCAGCTAAAAGCCAAAACGGTTTTTTAGATACTTAAAGTAATGGCTTTTTTTTTGACTAAAATGAATTTAAAAAAAAATATTCAAAATTTTTCAGATTATTTAAGAAATATTTAACCTACTTCTGCTGTTGAAATGAAACCAACCAAAAAATATGCTGTCATTATTGCTGTTATTTCTAACAGCACTTGCCATGGACAAGCTTGTTGACACAGACAGCGATTTTAAACCGAGGGTACGTCTCTTGTTTTTTAAGTAGCGCCAACTAGGGCCAGGAGTAATAGCTACTCACTCATCACATTCGCTTGCACAACCCCTTTTTACAGGGAGGACATTCACGCATTTCACTGAAAGAACAAATGAAGAGTAATCATGCCCGAATCGGGACTCGAACCAGATCCCAAAATTACCGCTATCCCTATTGACAGGACGTTGGCTTACAAAGTTCTTGAACTAAGAAATAGATTATATTTCTACTCAATCTTTAAATGCTGGTATTTCCTTAGTGTAATATATTTTTTAATGTGTTAATGTTTTTCTCATTATGCACCATTAAAACAACTACAAAATACTGGTAATTTAAAAGATTAGTTTTTCTGCAGTTCAAGAGTAGTTGAAAAAAAGATTAAAATGAAATCTTCTATGCATATTTCAGTGTATCGTGTCAGAACATCATTTCTTGAACGGCCAAGAACCACGCGCTCGCACATTTTAAATTATATTTATATGCATTTTAATGGTTTTATTGAATGAGTCCCTTTAGTATTGCAAAAGATCAAAAAAAACTTTGTCTCGCATTTAGCGTTTAAAAAATATATCAAATTTCCTATTTATTTCATTTATATAATCATGTGCTCAAAATGACATTTTTCTAGGTTTTATTTGCTGTAGTCATTAACTTTTTTTAAAAATCTGAGCTTTTGTAAACGCGATGGCAACGCGTTATAAAAGCAGATATTTTGAGATGCTCGTGCAGATAATAAAACTTCAATTTTTCGCCGACTGGTTTTTTATAAAATTCATATATTCCAATATAAAAAATTAAAACGGCAGTACTGAGAAAACAAACTTAATTTGATAAATATTTGAGGAAATTATAAAAAGATATGGTACACATCATGTAAGATCATATCTTCTGAAATAATACTAATATATGATTTTATATTAAAGTAATTCCATTGAAATTAAATGTAGTTAAATGGAATTTACCTTAAATATCTATAAGACATGACAATTTTTTAATAAAATCTGCTATGCATATTTCAATGTATCGTGCCAAAACATAATTTCTTGAATGGCCAAGCACCACGTGCTCGTGCGAGTTGAATTATATTTTTATTCATTTTAATTATTTTATTGAATGAGTCACTTCAGTATTGAAAACGATCCAGAAAACTTTGTCTCGCATTAATTGTTTAAAAAAATATCACATTTCGTATTCCTTTCATTTCATATAATTGCGTGCTCAATAAGACATTTATTCTAAGTTTTATTTGTGGTAGTCATTAACTTATTTTTCTAATCTGAGCTTTTGTAAATGCTATGGTAACGGGTTAGTAAAACATGATTTTTTGAGATGCTCGTGCAAATAATAAAATATTTATTTTTCGTCTACGAATTTTTGTTGACGCCAAAACCTTCATCCCAAAAACAACATCGTGTTCTGAAATAATAAAAGATGAAATAGTAGTCTTCTAAATTTGAATAAAATATGTATATTAGATTTGAATTTAGAAATTTTCTCATAAGAAGAACGTATTAATTTTAATAATGTAACATTTAAAAATGCAAAAGTAAGATTAATACCTAAAACTTTATAACTTGCAAATAATGAATACAGAAAATATTCAGACTATTTCATAAAGAAAACTGCATACAAATTAAGAATTTCGGATATAAGAGCATTAGATTTGAATTTAGAAGCTTTCTCATAAGAAAAACGTATTAATTTTAATAATATAACACTTAAAAATGCAAAAGTATCATTAATACATACATCTTTATAAATTGCAAATAATGAATACAGAAAATATTAAGACAATTTCTTAAAGAAAACTGCCCATAAATTAAGTATTTCGGATATAAGAGAATTCGAAATTCCCCCACCCCAAATTGACCTTTCAATGTCATTCATCATAGTCAATGTTCGATTCACAAATAATAATTTGGGTTGGAAAGTGTTACTTTTCAGAAAGTCGCTTCAGCTGTCGGAAGTACTGCAGACAGATTCTTTATGTCCGTTAATAAATCACATAAGTTTCTAGACGCTGGAAAAGTTGAAACACAATACTGACCTGTAATTTATGAGGAAAACAAAATATATAGGGTTGGCCATAAAATAAATTTCCCTGTTTGGAGGTACCAACAATGAAAATTAAAACTAAATAACGAAAAAATAAAAATCAGATAGCGCAAGCAGGAGGCAAAAGGCATGTTGAGAATGAATTCTGAGGAAGTTTCCGATGTGATATTTTATATGAAGAGATAAAAATAGTGCGTTAAAAAGATGATACTAATATTAATTAATAAAATATTTCTATTACTTTTACACTATTTGGTATTCATTTCTGTAAATGTATTTTTTATCACCTATACTTTAATGAAAATTTGAGCAATCCGTTTTCTATATATTCTTTGTAATTGTTTATTTTAGGATTTTTATTTTGAAATCGGCGAAATCTTTCTCATCTTTCGATTTCCTTAATTTTTATTTTATTTTTTGACTTAATTTTTTTTCGAAATTTTATTTTTTATGCATCTAAATTATATGTATTGCTCGTTTTAATTTTCCAAAAATAGAAGTTTTTTATGATTTAACTCCACAAAAGGGTGACAGGTAGTAAGGTGAGAGTCTTTACAAGATTCTTTGTTAACTCGTAACCTTAACTGCCGTCATATTATTCATGTTTTCCTTCATCTCGTCCTTATTTTGATGAAATTAAAGCTTCCTGGTGTATGCTTAAAAGTTTTGAATATCAGAGGGTTGATATTGAATGAAAATTAATTTATTCCGATTGTTAGTTTTAGTTACAGATTTCCGAAACAAGAAAATTTATTATATATTCCTCCTGTATTTTATATACAATATAGATAGTTTTAATTTAATAACAAATGGTGATATATTTGATTATATGTCAGGAAATTTCAACTCATGGAAGGTATTATTCTACTTTCGACAGTAAAATTAAAGAGCTGTAGAAGCCCCATATTTCATTGTATTGAGGTGAACATTTCATAAGCCGGATAACATCTACTATACACAAGTAATTACTTTTGTATTGTAGCTATGTTACTTAGCTAATTTATTCCGATTGTTAGTTTTAGTTACAGATTTCCGAAACAAGAAAATTTATTATATATTCCTCCTGTATTTTATATACAATATAGATAGTTTGAATTTAATAACAAATGGTGATATATTTGATTATATGTCAGGAAATTATAACTCATGGAAGGTATTATTCTACTTTCGACAGTAAAATTAAAGAGCTGTAGAAGCCCCATATTGCATTGTATTGAGATGAAAATTTCATAAGTCGGATAACATCTACTATACACAAGTAATTACTTTTTTATTGTAGCTATAATACTCGGCTACAAACCAGAACACTGCAAGTTCAGTCTTAGAGCAATTCACATCTGCCGCAACGGTGACCAACGACCTACAATAAGCAACCTTTGTTCAGCTGTTGTAGCGCCCTCTATCGGCAGCAAAAGTCGTCAGTCGCCTTAAATACAACTTCCAACATCACCAACAACAACTCACGCACATACCTGCCATACACGTGGCACAAATGTATCATTCGTCTCACTACCTACTCACTGGGAGGAAAATATGTAGTGAAAACTTCATATGCCAGATAAAATCTACGGTACACAAGTAATTACTTTTGTATTGTTGCTATGTTAGCTACAACCATTAGCACTGCAAGTTCGGTCTTAGAGCAATCCATATCTGCCGCATTGGTGACCCACGACCTACAATAAACTACCTTTTTATAGCTGTTGAGGCGTCCTATAGCAGCAGAAAAAGTCGTCAGTCGCTTTAAATACAACATCACCACCAGCAACTCACACATATGCCTGCCATACGATTGGTCCAAATGTATCATTCGTCTCACTACCAACTCACTACAATAAGCAACCTTTGTACAGCTGTTATGGCGCCCTCTACTGGCAGCAAAAGTCGTCAGTCGCCTTAAATACAACATTCAATATCACCAACAACAACTCACACACATGCCTGCCATACACCTGGCACAAATATATCATTCGTCTCACTACCTACTCACTGTGAGGAAAGTATGTAGTGAAAACTTCATATGCCAGATAAAATCTACGGTACACAAGTAATTACTTTTGTATTGTGGTTATTTTAATCGGCAACAAACTAAAAGAATGCAAATTTGGTGCTTGTGCAATCCGTACCCACGATAGTATAGACAGCGGAATTGATCATGTTGGGCGAAATGTGTTTTTATTTGCCTCATTCTCTATGCAGTGGGCGATTTATTACGAAATTTACGTTGTTAATTCAACGCTTGCGTTAAATAATTTTTTTATTGAAAAGAATTTAAGAAAGAATAATATCAGAATAATTAAAATGTTTAATAACAAAGGAGAATTTTGAAACATTAAGGTGTGAAAAAAGGTATAGAAAAAGGGGATAAATTCTTTTTCAAATCATCCGTACAAACATATAAATATCATATATGTTTTAAATACTATAGAAGATAATTCAAAACGAGTATAGCTATTACAAACGGATATAACTATTTAATGAAAAAGAATTTATCTATACGATTAATGCATAATGTAGAGGGAAACTCAAAATTTCTTAGACCCCAAACTATTCAAAAGCTCAAAGTACGCATTTATAATGCGCTTGCTTCAGTTACTGAAGGCATATTTCAGAACTTACGGCATGAAATGGACTACCGCTAGATATTATTAGTGTGATCATCGCAGGTCACATAGAACAACTATGACGTATGCATGTAGAATTTTTTTCTGCCTACATTATATATCAATTTTCTGGAAATATTATCTTTCATTAAATAATTGTAACCGTTCCCAATCGCTATGCTCATTTTCAATTACTCTGCATATTATTACAAGCGGGAGAACGCCATGGAAGTGCGCCGAAGGAAAAGGCGTTGGCGACGGATGTGAAAAAGCTTGGCGCCAGCCGAGCTGATTTGGCGAAAAGAATAGTCTGGTAGCCTCTGGATTTTTCCTTTAGCTCCGCCTGTTACCACGCGCTCGCTCGCTCGCCTATATAAGGGACGAGTTGCTGTAGTTTCTGCAGTTGAGAGTTTCCTCTCGGAAGAGAAGCGTCTCGCTGGACTAGTGGATTACTTTTCTCTCTTGTTATTAGTGAGCTGTGTTTACGTTTGCTGTTAACGTTGTATAATTGAGCTCGCTGTGACTTACTGTTTACTGTGCTGTGTTTTGGAGCTGTTTTGCACTCCAACAATCCATTTAACCATGTATTTTAGCAATTTAAAAACTAAAAATTGCTTCCTTTGAACTTCCAATTTAAATTCATAATTAATTTCATTGTACAATGTGCAAGCATTTGGACATTATACAAATTTTTCTCCCGCTTAATTTACTGTACTGACAGTTTTTAGTTTGTATAATATATATTCAATTATTTCTATTAGATGGATTCCATTAAATTCTTATTTAATAACGAATAATTCATATTTGGTCTCAAAAGATCTACTAGATCCCCTTCCTCTTTCCTTGATTATAAACTTTGAATTAGGACTAGAATAGCTATGATAGACCATGCGGTATTGGGATGCTGACATCTGTATTAGGTTTTATACAATTCAAGGAGTTTTTGATGATTCTAAGACTATGCGCCATTTTAAATTGCAAACGATTATTTGCTAACGTTATTTGAATATGCATAATCTTTTTCAATTGGTTCTCAATCATATTAACTCCTAAATTGAAATAAACGAAATGTCAAAATATTATAAATTTCTAGTGAATGAATGTTTTAATCATCTATTCATTTTGCCCCTTCATTTGCAGATTATTTAATAAACAATTGTAATAGACGAAATGTGATATATTTTAAATTTGTAGCGAATACATTTTTAACTCATCTATTCCTTTTAAACATTCATTGGTAATAAGTAATAGAGATATATAAAATGTTGAGATATTTTAAATTTCTAGTGAATAAATGTTTTATTCGTGCATTCATTTTGCACATCCAATGGTAGATAATTTAATAAGTAATTGAAATAGACGAAATGTCGAAAAATTTTAAATTTCTAATGAATAAATGCTCTACCTATCTATTCATTTTGCACATTCATCGTAGATAACATTATAAGTAATTGAAATAGATGAAATGAAAAAAAAAATATAATAAATTTCTAGTGAATAACTTTTTTATTCTTGCATTCCTCGATAGATAGCGTAATAAGCAATTAATAGACGACATGTCCAATATTTTAATTTTCTGGTGAATAAATTTTTTGATCATCTATTCATTTTGCACATTCCTCATTCATAAATATTTGAAACAGAAGAAATGTTAAAATATTATACATTTCTATTGAACGAATGTTTTTCTCATCTAATCATTTTGCACATTCATTGGTAAGCTCTTATTAAATAATTTAAAATAGATGAAATGTCAAGATATAAGTTTCTAGTGAATATATAACCTCCAAATTCATAAACGTATTACCAAGTTGGAAATGAATTAAAAGTCACGTCGCATATTTGATGTACCGAAACGACATGCATACACCTGACAAGCATATCTTCATTCATTACCTCTAATAATTTTGCAGAACAAACTCATACCATTCATCATAACTTGATAATTAATATTCCGATCAATGCCGAGCAGTATTAAATTAATTAACTAAACAGGCCTACTTTCCATCAGAATTTTAATTCGCCAACAGGAACTTGAAACTTTGTGGCCTTCATCTTAGACCCCTCTTCCCCGGAATGATTCGATGTAAGCCCCTTCCTGCACGTTCGGGCCCCATCGGTCTTTTCCACCCTGCCAAGCCGCGTTTATGACAATCTCTGTCCAAAGGCGAGAACTGGCTTTTCATGCTGTGTTGGAGATTGTCCAAGAAGCGAGTGGAAAAGCCTGATGCATTTTGTTCCCCTGCTCTCGGAATAAAGACTGCCAGATTCGTGGAATGACGCCGAGTTCGCGCGCCGTAATCAATGATTAAATGATTCCAAAATTCGACCCTCTTTGGTTTTAATTAGAAGCAAGCTCCGCGGGGCTTTCGGGGGATCTTGTGTCGCTGGAAGAAGTGTGGGAGATGAATAGAACAGGAAAGGGGTTGAATTTGTTACGCGTCCCTCCTACTCGTTCCAGCCCGCGTGAACTCGGTCGAGTTTGAGGAGAGGTGGATGAATGGCGTGTTAAGTTGAAGAGTGTTCAACGTAGCTTATTCTGAATGATTAATGGTTTGGAGTATTTGGAAATATTATTCTTAGAAGAAGTGCCGTTGAATGGAAGTTCGTTTCGAATGCAATTAACCGTTTTTATTCAGCTCGGAAAATCAGTTATATATACATATATACCCTTCCTACTTAGGTCAACAAAGAAAAAAATTTTACTTTTTATTAAATAATTACTTTAACTAAAATTAATTATAATAATATAAATTATTTATAATATTATGTTGTTGTGACTAATGGCACTTGGCCGTGGACAAGCCTCCATTGATTAGTTTATGCTTGATTCTGTCTCATGAATTTGAAATTTAGATCTTGGTCTTTGACCTATTAGTACAAATATTTAATATAGATCTATAACTTTGGAATCAAATCAGCACTATAAATTTGACTTATCTATCATTTAATTTTTTAGTTAAGGCATTCTCATTTATGTTGATGTTGTTACTTATGGCACTTGCCGTGGACAAGCCTCTGCTGATACGATCAGCAGATTTTAAGCCTAAGAAATGCGTCTCTTTGTTTTTTCAAATAGCGCCATGCAGAGCCAAGAGTATGACTTATCTACACACACGTCACAATCCTTTTTAGGGGGCGGACTCCATTCATTCAAATTCATTTATCTCAGATTGTAATTTAGATCTGGAACAGAGAACGATCACCTCTTTCTTTCCAATTTTAGGAAAATAAACCATTTTGAGGAAGTCTTTCATTCGAATTTTAGGGAAACACCATTCAGAGGAAGTCTTTCATTCGAATTTTAGGGAAACACCATTCAGAGGAAGTCTTTCATTCGAATTTTAGGAAAACATCATTCAGAGAACGTCTTTCATTCGAATTTTAGGAAAACATCATTCAGAGAACGTCTTTCATTCGAATTTTAGGAAAGCACCATCCAGATGAAATCTTTCTTTTGAATTTCAGGAAAACACCATTCAGAGGAAGTCTTTCTATCCAAATATAAGTTAAAACAGGAATTACAAAACAAAGAGAGCTCGATAGATAAAATTCAGTACACATATTTAACTTCTTTAATATAAACTATAAAACCAAACCCAAGAAGGGGTTAACAGTGTATTGGACACTACGCTAATATGTAAACGCGATAGCCCAAACACATATCAATTAAAATATTTCAAAATTTGTATATGATTTTGTAATTGCAAGTGTAATTTTGAGAGAAATATTTGTTTAATAGACTGGGAAAAATGTGTTTTAAACATAAATTCGATTTTAGGATGCTATTAAAGGCATGACAGAAATTAATCACCTAAAATCTGACAAAGGATTAGGCGATAGATTGAATAAAAACAAATTTGCGCCAAAGGTTAATATTTCGTAACTGCTGTGCACGATTATCCTGAAAAGCGTTTTCTCTGTTATCACACTTTTATTATAGAGTATTAGATAAAGTTTTGGGGAGATCATTCCCGCTCATTTTTTAAAAAATCAAATGTATCGCACGAATATATTTTTCCCATGTACGTCAGTGGAGCAGCGTTAGGATGTATTAGGAAAATAATGCTTACTATATTTGAACATCAATCGGATGATCGTCAAAGCATTATTAACTTTCATTTTGATATTAACCATTCACTGAATATTATTTAAGTAAAGGCTCTTCCTCGCGTAACATTAAATAAAAATTTCAAATATGTGATCATTAATTCCATATGAAAAAATAATAGTATTTTATGTTTGCGAATGATAGTAAATTAATAATGATAATGATAATACTGAAGTGAATGATAATACTTAATTAATAATGATAATAATATTGATAATACCTAATTGAATGATAATACTCAATAAAAATGATAATAATAATGATAATACTTAATTAATAATGATAATAATAATGATAATACTTAATTGAATAATAATAATAATGATCATAATTAATAATGATCATAATAATGATCATACTTAATTAATAATGATAATAATAATGATCATACTTAATTGAATACTTAATATAATATTGTAATTGAAAAAAAGCCATTATTTAGTTTTCAGATATACATGATGAGTACATTGGATAAAATTATTACATAATTAATATATTTGTTATGTTTATCTTTACTTAATATTTTCATAAACATATGATAATATAATCTAGAATATTTAATATATGTACATATGTATACTATTTATCTGATTAATACTGTGACCAATAAAAAGTCATAATTTAAACAAATATTCTTTAGATAAACTATTTCATAATATAAAAATTTACATATTTCATGCAAGTTTATCTCTACTGACTGTTTAAAAAAATATATGACAATTCAGTATAATATAGTGTGCAGTTTGTAATATATTATTGTGATTTCATGGGAAAGGTTACAGATATTACCCAACTTTCTCTCAAATGTTGTCTTTTTAACTATAATTCAACATTTATTTGTAAGGAAAGCAGTTGTACGTGCTTGAATTCAATGCTGTTTTTTTTTTTAAAATAATTATAATTTAACTAGCACATTTTAAATACATGAGCACTTTTAATCTGAAAAGACTTGTCTTAAGATTCAAGTAATCCTTATTATTGTTATTTTTTCTTAATAAGTTTATTTGAAATGAATGCTACCGAACTCTTGCCGATAATATAAATTCCTATCTCATTTTGTAGTAGATATGAAATTATTTTATTGTTACCACATAAAAAACTTTTAAACAATATTTATCCTTTATCAGTTATCGTCCCGTTAGCTTTCTCCTTAGCCTCAGAACATATAATCTTTAATAGACTCAACGATCATTTTGGCGATGAAATCTCGCCCTTTCAAATTGGCTTTATAAAAAATTTATCTGCCTTAGGGCAACTTCTCAAAATAACCTATGCCATCGGATAAAGTTTATGCAACCCTAAAACTACCAATACATTAATATTGAACATTAGATTGTATCTGATTATTTATGATTGTGCCATAAACTCTATCTTAGACAGCATGGAGAGAAAATTGTTATTGAAAATCATAAGGGATTTTCATAAATATTTCTTTATAGATAAGGTCAATTATCTAAATCACAGAGAATACTTTAAAGGTGTCCAATATTGTTGTATTGGTAGTTTAGGGATTTCAAAAACCTTATCCAGGTGGCTTTGGTCATTCTGAGATATTGCCCGTTCTTAAAACATTTTCTCTAAACCTAGGAAAATGTGTGTTAAATTTGTGCAAAACAAGCTACAAATTCTCAGTGAATTAAAAGTATTTAATCCGCTATTTCAGGTAACAGAAAAGTTATAGAAAGCAAGTCAAGGAGAGAAAAGTCACTGTCTGAAGCTAAGCCAACTAACGTAGCTCGTTGTCCGAACTAATCTGATTCTCCATCTTTAGGCCGCGCCTTAAGTAGCGCCCCACTAAAGTGGGGGGACAACTGTGGTAACATCCGCTCGTTTCGAACAAGTTTGGAAAGCTCTATAACATTCCCTAAGAACAAATATTCATTTCTTAGCATCTACTATACATTGTAGCATGTAGTAAAAACCATTAGTAACCTCATTACTTCGACAACCCCTCTACATCACCCAATTAGTCAAATATAGTGATCTTCTATTATAGATGATATTAGAATGGTCTTTTGTCGCTAATGCTTAATTCCATTACAATTAATTTTATACATTTAAACTATTTACAATATTTACACTAAAATTCTTACATATTTACACCTAATTTGCACAAAATTCGGGACAAAATATAAAAATTAAGAATAATTTTAAAGCAAAAAGGAAAACCATGTCCGATTCTCATTTATAAACTCAGGCTTTCTAGAAAAAAATTAAATCCTCTTCTTCAAAACTATATTGTGGCGATTTATTTTTTATGAATCCCTAATCTGGGAGAGGATTCAGAAAATTGGTACATGTAAAGGTTTAGGTAAAATAACGATGTATTCAAAGATTTTAATCTTGAAATGGTGACAAATTTTTCTTAAAAAGTTATTTATCAGATTTTTCAAAAAATTGAACAAAAATTATAAAACAACCTTTAAAACTTAATGATACCAAGCTTCTAGAGAACTCCAGTAGACCCCCATTGTCTCCTAAGTGATTAAAATTTCAATAACAATTTTACCACATCAACTTGACTCTAGGGCTTAAGTTTTCAAATAATTAATAAATATTTATTTTCTGCATTTTTATCCCTTAAGTAAATAATAATTGTTGCACAGTTAAAATTATAATATTCTCTTAGAGTACAAATTCCTCATTTCACTGCCATTTTGTTATCCTTTTCAATATTTGTAATGACCGGAGGTGAATCATATCTTGTTCAAATACACCGTTAACCATCTTGGAAATTGATCATCGGTCATGTATCAATTATCTCTAAGTTTGTGAATTTGTTTCATATGATATGATGTGAAGTGATCTAGGAAAGTCATCAACAATCTAACTGTATTTTTTCAATAAGATTAGTAAAATAGTTCAGCAAAAGATATTTTATTTCCATGGATTGGGAATACGTTAAACCCGTCGGGAAGCAAACATATTCTAAAATTTGAAGTGATAGATGGTGTCTCAAGTGAGAGATGGTGTCACACTTGAGACACCATCCCTCACTTTACATTTCAACATCAGTTATTTGGTCGACCACTTCTCAAAATTTTCACTGATTCAACCCATAAGAGCTACTACTTAGCTGTAAAAAGTGGCGTCAATCGAGTTTAACTAAAATTTGTGTTGGTAAGTCAGATACTTTTTTACTCCTTAGCTGAGCAAAGAGTTTCAATATTAATTTATTGCAGCTATCTTGATTTGTACCATGTGAGAATGTGATGTCTTCAGGAAGCAGTTATAGTAGTGAAGCAGACAATAACTGATTTAGTTTTGGGAATAAATCGTTTTCTGTTTTAACTTCCTTTTCTATTTATTTTTTGGGAATTCTGTTAACCTATTTAGATGATATTTATAATTAGATATTGTAATCTGAATAATTCGAATTTATCTGGGATAGTTGTAAAAATGTATTTAAAATGTTAGTGTTTTTCATTTCTCTCTTTTTTTTTGTATTTATAAATTTATAATTCATTTTGTGGAATTCAGATGCTTTGAAATAACCCAGATGTATTGATAACTTTCGTTTTCCGTGTATATTTTATAGATAAACAATTTATAGCAAGGTTTAATTATGCGGTTGTAGTTTAACCTCCTGCTAGGCACATTTTTTTTAAAATCCTCAACACGCCATCCATGAATCACAGACAAGAGCACTGGTCAGCTCTTCGGGTCAAGGATAGGGTTGCCATAATAAAAAGAATGGGATTGCCAGCATTGGCGTATTATCACCAACTTGGCAAAGAAGGGGGTTAAACTACATTCCAAAAGGTTTAATTGTAGAGGCTAAAACTACATTTTCCCACTGATGAATGTGCAAATGTCTATATATATATATATATAAATTTCGTTTTACATGATTAAACAAACTTTCAGCATAAACATATTCAGGTAATAAAACGCCAGCAATGCATTTCCAAAAATTCAAGAATTATTTAAGCTACTACAGCAAATAAAAAAATCAAATACAAAAGTAAAAGCCTAAAATAAAATTACATTTGACATTCGAAATGTAAGATCGTCCTCAAACATCATACAGTCTTTCACCATCTGCTCCAAGACTGTATCCTCAGAACTACTTTAAAATCTTCTACCGAAAGCAATAAACTAGAACATCCATCCCCCCTCTCCTTTC
This sequence comes from Argiope argentata, assembly GCA_026289955.1. Lineage (NCBI taxonomy): Eukaryota > Metazoa > Arthropoda > Arachnida > Araneae > Araneidae > Argiope > Argiope argentata. The sequence goes on along the minus strand of JAOUZG010036900.1, from coordinate 6,457,753 downwards.
TTATTTCTGCATCTTAACATGTATACTTAACTTTCCTACTTTATATCGATTTAAGACAAAAATCGGTTTTATTTTTCATCTAAAATAGGGTCGCGATGCTTTTAAGCATTAAAATATATGTAAAGCAAATGCGCTCATAACTTAAAAAAAACGATAGCATAAGCATGTAACCGCAAGCATTAAGACCGAATGATATCCTATAACGAACAGTTTTCCGTCTAATCCTATGCCTATCGATGATATTTATAAGAAGCTTATCGAAAGGCTTCTTCTTGTGTTGTACTAACATGACAGACAAGGATCTATACTTAAGACTCTTTTTATGTTGGCTGTGGTCGTAAGAGTAAAAAAAAACAGCTTTCTTTATAGGATATTTTAACAGTCAATGGTCTTTTTATCTGATATACTGGGGAGTTTGCTTTTGAAGTTATTCAACATTATGAAATATTATAGCAAATTTATTTTTTTCGTATTAAATTTATAAATTTTAATATTAGCTTAAAGATTTTCTTCTTAATTATTTAAAATTTGGTAGGCATTTGTTTACTTGGTAGAGACAGAAGAAAGGACTTTATATTAGTAAGAAAATGTTCCTGTCTAGACTGACTGTAATCTTGTTAACAACATCTCAGATATACCGATTAATTAATTCACGATGTCGCCGATTAGTTAACTAACGAAAGTAGTAGTCGAAACTTTCATGTATATTGACAAAGTGTTTAACAAGCTTAAAAGTATAATATTTTTGATATAATTTAGATCTTAAAATATAATTTCATTAAAAATTGTTTCCGGACAAAGGGATAACATTCAAATGAAAACTGATTACTAAAATGACTTTATATTAGTTAGAAGAAAATGTTCCTGTCTAGATTGACCGCAATCTTGTTAACAACAACTGATACCGATTAATTAACTAACCAATTAATGTAACGATGTCACCGATGAATTAATTAACGAAAGTAGTAGTTGCAAATTTCATGTATATTGAAAAAGTGCTTAAAACGTTTAAAAGTATATTGTTTTTGATATACTTTTGATCTTAAAATATAGTTTCATTAAAAATTGTTTCCAGATAAAGGGATAACATTGAAATGAAAACTGATTACTAAAATGAGTTTGAAATAAATAGTAATTGAGTACGTGAAATAATCAGGTATGTCAAAGGGTTAAAAAATTGAACAATAAAATCATGAATTATGCTATGCATAACGAATATGATTAAATGAGTAATGAATTGAATATATTTAAGCAAAACGTGCTTGAGGTATGAAATGTTTTACAGAACTCTTACAGAAAAAATAAATCGATCACAATAAAATTCGAAATAATAAAATTTGATTCTGAAAATTCTGAAACCGATTTTGTTTTTGTTTATTTATTTATTTTTGTGGAAAAGCAATGTCAAATATAAAATATATCTCATTTTAACAATAACTTTAATAATCAATTCCAATTCTCATGAATTAAAAAACCTCAGCTCATTAAACTTTACTACAATACATTTTAAAATTAATGAATTTCCGCCTCCATTATTAACTTTTGTTCTCTTAGGTTTTTTTCTCTACTCTCATATGCATAAGTGTCTCTTTTCCTAAGATTTTTTTCTTTGCAGTAAGATCTTTATATATAATGATCACAAAATACTCAAATTAAGAAAAAAAATTTAAAAAATCTGGTTGGTAAAAATGTTAATTGACTGCCGCTACCAAAATCTCTCTAATATAAATACTTCCGAGTTTGTTAGCAAAGATTCAAAAATAAAAATTGTAGGTCACATCTTTGCTACAAATAGATCTTTGATGTAATCTAGTTTTAAAAAATGTAAATAAATTATGAAGTTCCAATCCCATAATTAATGATAATTCTTAATCATATTTCATTATTTACTTACATTAGAAAACAAACCACTTTTGTTACACTCGAACAACATTTGGCTGAACGCCAAATGAGCGTAATAGACACAGCCAGACAATTCTTATATAAAGAAATCGTTACTTTAATTTGTCATATACAATGTATATGAATTCGTAACTTGTTACTGGAATTAGTTAGAATGATAATACGAGTATTATTTAAACGCAATTTGATTACTAAATTGGCTGTAAAAAATTGTACCAAATCAATCAAAACATTGAATTCAGTCTGTAAATGTGGTGTTCTTAGAGCAATAACTCAAACGCAACAAATTAGAGAAATGAATTTCAGTGTGCAATTAGTTCTCCAAACTTGCATATGTGTGTTGGGTTTAAATATAGTAACGGGAAATTTGATCTGTCATATTCGGATGCAATTTTATCCCTAAAATCGTAGTAATTACTAGAAGGGGGAGAAGCGGGGTATCTATTCTTTTGCATCTGGACATACAAAAATAAAAAATAAAAAAGATTAAAATGAAATCTCTTATGCATATTTCAATGCACAATGTCAGAACATCATTTCTTGAACGGCCAAGCTCCACGGGCTCGTGCAAGTTAAATTATATTTTTATTCACTTTAATTGTTTCATTGAATGAGTCATTTTAGTATGGCAAACGATCCAAAAAAAACTTTGTCTCGCATTCATTGTTAAAAAAAATATAGCATTTTCTATTTATTTCATTTCATATGATCGCGTGCACAAAATGACATTTTTCTAGGTTTTATTTTCGGAATTTATTAACTTATTTTTTTAATCAGAGCTTTCATAAATGCTATAGCATTATTTTTCGCCTATGGATTTTAGTTGACGCCAGGAAAACTCATTCCCAAAACAATATAATGTAAAAAAATTACTGAAATGACTTTTAATGTGTAATTTACTTCTCCAAAATTGCAGATGTATGTTAAATTTGGTTAATATTCAGCAAATGCAAGTCTGTTTTTTCATTCTTGTGTTCGAAAATACGATACTTCAAGTCAATATAAAATGATAATTGGAGTCTAAAACTGTGGTTTACACATTAAAACGTTTAATCTATATCTAATGTAGAGCCAAATTCTTCATATGTTAAACTACCAATTTTTCTTATCCTTTGAATATGTGAATATTATTTTAAAATAATATAATTTAAATGATAAATTATGGTTTTTACGTCAAAAATGTATATTTGCATTAATTTCGTTTAGTTGTATACTGTCTGTTTGACTGAATCTATTTGAATATGGGAACTTTTCACTACAACAAGCCAGATAAATCAAATTTGGTTTATGTTGATTCAAAGACAGAAAATGTGTATTAAAATTTAAGCCAAATTGATGAAAATCAATGAATGAATGTTTTTCGCCAACGGATTTTTGTTGACGCCAAAAACCTCATCCCCCAAACAACATCATGTTCTGACATGATAATAATATACTATTTTTCAAATACTGGGACATTTAGAACATTAACTTCATAATAAGCCAATAACCATCTGTTTAACACACCATAGTTCTTTCCTTAATCTATCAGTATTAATTTTATTTTACCAGATCAGCATGTACTTTTGTTCTTCAGCTTACATTTAGAACTCCATTTTAACTCAAATTAAGATAGCTAATAAATAGTATTATAATTAATATCCTATTGAGCGCATTCCAAATATTGCGGCATTTGCAACAATAACATATTAATAGCTCAATAAGCATCTGATTAACATACTATTGTTCTTTTCCTAATCGTACAAAATTTATTTCATTTAACCAGGTCAACCAAAATTTATATCA
>JAOUZG010036900.1:6434617-6446259 GCA_026289955.1 Argiope argentata | reverse complement strand
TATATATATATATATATATATATATATATATATATATATATATACAGAGAAAGAGGGGTAGAGACCGTTAGAGAAATCCCGTGATTGTTTCAAAGCGGTTTAATTAGTTAATGACTTAAATTAATTAAGATAAATAATGACTTAAAATAATAATGTTCTCACATTATCACTTGAAATTTACGACTGAAGATTTCCTTTTCTTTTTATTATAATTTAAGCCGTGATTATTTCATATTGAAAATAAAATTTTGGATTTTTTTTGAAAGCTGAATTCAGAAGTATTATTTTCATTTCTGCTTTCATTTCGTAGAACATACATTTATTAATTTGCGCATGCAGTAATCTCTAATCGATTCATTCATAAAATTTCGTATTTTCTTATCTTTTCAACGAAGTGACATTTTAAATAAATTCTCAATATGAATAATTTACCAGTCAAGGAAATGAAGAAAATATGTCGGGCTAAATAACTGGTCGCTAATTCTTCTTCTTTTGTGTAAATTTTTTGTGCTTTAAGGCAACCAGGGACCTTCAAAATGAAATTTTGCAGTTTTCACCTTAGCAGTTTGAAATATTACAGTTTTTAAGAGTAACACTACAGAAGGTGACAGACAAAATTTTAAAGCATTAAATTAATTTATTAATGAGTTGTGGAAGGTGATATAATATAATATTACCGATAAATAATGTTAAGGAGAAATGTTCCATGCACTCCAAATTTGTTCGAAAGCGCTCCAATTTTTATTGTTACTTACTCTAATCCTTTTGAAACAGAAGTTGGGATTAATTGAGGTTTGAGTACGAAATATCAAAATTAACCAATAAAATAACTCAAAATTACTGATTTTTTACAAAAAAGTTTAAGTTGTTTTGAGTTGTTACATAGGTAAATTTTGGTATTTCGTACTCAAACTTCAAGATTAATCCCAACTTTTGTTTCAAAAGGTTTAGAGTAAGTAATAATAAAAATTATAGTGCTTTCGAAGAAATTTGGAGCGCCTGGGACATTTTTCCTTAACGTTATTTATCGCTAATATTATATTATATTAACTCTCATCACTCATAAATAAATTAACAATGTTTTAGAATTTTGTGTATCATCTCCTATAGTGTTACTCTTAATGCCTTTAAAGTTTTATGTATTATGAGTAGAAGTAATGCCTGTCAAATATTTAAGTATTATGAGTAGAAGAAGCGCATCAAATTCCTTCATGAATTTTTGAAAACATTGCTGTAGTAACAGAATATCACAAATCACTTTAAAGATTTTTCATCTCCAGTATATCAATTATTTCGCGAAAATTCGCGCCAGTAGATCTATATACTCTATATGATCCCCAATAATCGTCAAAACAATGGATTTTCTCTAAGAATTGGTAAACGATTTCCATCTAGCAGTTTTTCCGCTAACGAAAGGTTACATGATGAATCGGTGCCTCCTCGACCGATATATCAAACTCGAGAAATCGTGCCTCGAAGTGCGACATACGGAATCAACAGTATTGACATTTTCTCCAAACATTTCGCGTGATATTTATGGCTAGGAAGTGACTGCCAGCATCACGTGAACTGTTTACCCAATCACGGAAGTCTGTCGTGCCAAGATTTTGACGCAATCTTCGCTTTTCCTCGGTCCATTGATTAACATTAGCAGCTTCTCTGCTGCTGCGTCATTTGCCAGCGGTGCAGGAAGTGCTACCTCACCGACTGACAACGTCACGACAGAGCGATTTGTTAGAAAATTATCGCTGAGCTGGTGGCAACGGCTCTGAATTCCAAATTGAAGCGGAGGAATGCAGCTGCAAGGAAGACAGCGTAATTTAGTTTTCGAATTGTTTTGTAATTATTTGTTGGTAATTTAAAGTGGAGCGTTTCTTGTGATTTTAAAGTAAAAAAATAAAATAAATCAAATTACTTCATGAAATTATCAAAACTCTTTTCGTTTACAAAGAGGATTTTTTTGTTTAATTATAGATTTAATTATAATTTAAGAAATTCATTTTATTTATAAATTTATTATCATGTGAGAACAGAATTTTGTTTTGGTTTGAGGTTTCGATGCCTAAAAATGCATTGGCAACAAATTGGCGTTTATTGCTGTTGAGGCCTCCATTTTTCACTTTTAGGTTTATTACAAAATAATTCAGAAGGTTGTAACATTTGATGATTTATTGCCAAGCTTAAGTTAAGCAAACTTAAGTTTGAAGCAACCAAGAGACTATCAGATTACACATTCGTTGATATTTAGAAAAACGGTGGGTCTTTTCATCTCAAACTCAGTCGAATCCAATACTTAGTTTGTCAGCTAGAAAAATTGAAAACGAAAGTAAAAAAAGTTATATAGAGAGAGAGAGAGAGAGAGAGAGAGAGAGAGAGAGAGAGAGAGAGAGAGAAGTCTCTTAATTATTTCAAACTAGTTTAAGCTGTTTAATGACTTACATTAATTACGAAAAATAATGATTTAAACATAATGATGTTCTCACATGAAAACGTGAAATTTGAAATAAAACATTTCTTTTTCTTTTATTATTTAATTCTTGATTTTACTTAAGGAAAAAAATGTTTGATAGTTTTTTTATGGTCGGAAATATTTTAATTTTCATTTGACTAGATTAGAGGAGAAAATGCTTTCAAATTGTAGTATTTACTGTAGACTTGTTGATAAATTAAATAGCTGATAATTAAGAACAAAGGTATTTGGATACTAAAATGTATTTCCACGATCATGAAATATGGATGATCCATGCAGCAAATGCATTCAATTCATTTACAAAGCCTGCTATCTAATAAAGAGTCTAATTAATATCGAAGATAAAGGGTGTTTGAACACCTTATTGATCATATGATAGGGGTTTGTGTGATTACAAAATTCATTACTCTTTAATTAGAAATGGGAATTTTTGAAAATACAATAATTACATTTGCGTTAACATTTTAAAAAATTACGGGCTGTAAAAATTTAGAAATGACTTATCCTGACTTTCTTATCTGATTTCATGCAAGGTTAGCTTTTATAATGTGTGATCAGAAGTACTTGTTCTATGATTAATGCTTTAATTCTTTCTTGGTTAATATTTAGAATGAAACTTTAAATTTATCCAAAAAAAATGATTGTAATAACTGTTGTGTTATTTTTGTTTGTTTCTTTCTTTCATATTCATAGTTATTAATTTCTGAATACATTGTCAAAGTAAAACAACTTGTGCATTCTAAAATCTTAAAAAAAACACCTGCTGATGTTTGATATATATTTTTCAGTATTACAATCCTTTAATTATCATTTTAATTAATATAACTTGCATGCCAACAAATTTATTAAACATTTTGAAAGAGCGAAATGGCAACATATGAATCTAACATATCTCTTATGAAAAGAGTTAAAAATTAGGTTTCATAGTATTGTTAAAAATATAGAAAGACATTGGAAGGATGCCATTTGATTTGATAGATTTGATTATTGATAATTGAAATATTAGAAGAAGGACCTCATGTTAAACCCCGTTAGTTCTATATATCCGAAAGGTTTCGTCTCTTAATCAGTAATTAGAATAATAACTTCTCTCTTAATCAGTAATTAGTATAAAACAAGAAAGAAAAAAACGGAGATATTTTAAAGAATATCAAATCTAAGACAGAGAAATTCTGCCAAAATGAGGTAATTTAAGTAGAGAGATAATTCTAAAAGAAATCAGGACAACGATAAGTAGAATAAGAACGACGGCACATACCTAAGCCGAATGTTAAAAGAAAGCAGATAGCAATTAACCGAGAAGACAGAGACTACACACATTCAGGCTAAAAGAAATGGGGAAGAAAGTCTACGTTGAAATACTGCAAGGAATGAAGCTCTCAGGTAAATATATTGTACTGGAGTCGAAAAGATGAAGCAGAGCTTTTAGACATCTTTTTATTTTCTGCTAGGATGTCAAAACACACAACATAAATACACAGCACAACAATTAAAAATAGAAAAAAAAAACGATCAGCACATATTTAAGACTCGAACAGACTCTTCTGTCCACCGACTCTCTTCTCTATCTCCAAACTTGTTTTTCAACCTCCCCCAATTATTACGCCATCTGGCGGTCATCGGCAACACGATCCCTCTGGTCTTTCCAGTATTCCTCGGTTCCCAGGCAATACGATCCTTCACGTCATTACAGTTTTCCTTGGTTCCCAGGAATACGAGCCTTCACGTCTTTACGGCCTTTCTTGGCTCCCAGGAATACGACCTTTCACGTCTTTACAATATGACATTTTCAACAACGGATAATGACACATTATTCCTCAAGAAAACATGAAATAGGTGCAGTAAAACTCAGCTTAAATGTATACAAAACAGTACTTATATATGTATGAATCATCAGCATAAAAGCGAATTGCAAATAGTTATTAAAGATACTAACAATATAGCTAGAGTGATCACTAGGTGATCAATAGTACGATTAGAGTGTTCAATCGGTGTGTGAACCTTTGTTTGTATAGTTCCCAAAACAGTGTCTGGAATCTTCTGGAAGGATTTTTGTTTCTGACAACGATATCACTAAAATTTCGTGTATTTTCTATAACTTTAATTTTTGTTGCCAAAATCTTCAAGACCGGAGGTTATTCGCCTCAAAACTAACATTCACTAACGATAAATTTTAAAACTCTTTTATTATGCAAAATTATTTAACTAGCTGCTCATCGGAGCAATACTGTACATCTACACAACAATGAGATTGATATTGTTTATTGAATTCGCAGAGAAGAAAAGTAAATTGTGGATCCAATTGGTATTTTTAGTAATACAGAAAAATGTATTTATTTTTGATATCAGAACTATATAAATTTGACTGCATGGAAACAATAAACAATGAATTGCGTTAAAAAATCTGCTTATTGGTAAAGTTTGAAAGGTTTATTATCAAAAGAACTCAAATTATATTTATATTTTATGGTGAAGTTATGTACAATATATGTATAAAAAACCATCGATGTATTTGATAAAACTTCAACCCCAACGCTCCTCATTTATTTAATCTTGTTTATACTGCTTCGATAAATGGTGGTGAGAGGGTCGATTGTACGCAAGAACAATAAGGCCCCTTTTATTCTCTAGTTTTGAATAAAAAACTATAATAATAAAAATAATAATAAATCACAATAATAAAAAAAATTCTTCAGAAAACATTCCATTGAAAATAAATATATTATATTTTTATATACCTATTGTTATCAAATTAAATTAAATAGAAACTGATATCATAAAAGTCTTTCAAATAAAAATGCTGAAATCTTTCGAAAATAAGGGTTAAAGGCAAGAAACTTTCTTATGTCACTGAAGAAATTTCTTACAAAAAGATGAATTATAATACACTCCAAGTTGTTCATGCTGTTGTTGTTACTTATGGCACTCGCCACTGGACAAGCCCCGCTGATGAAAGCATCAGTAGATTTAAGCCTAATGAGCATCTCTTATTTTTGAAGTAGCGCCAACTAGGGCCGAGAGTACTACCGAGCTAAGCACTCATAACACTTTCATAGCCCCATTTTACAGGGGGGCACAGTCACACATCTCACAGATAGCACACAGAAGAACAACCATACCCGAACTGGGACTCCCAGAACACTAGGAAGACACGCTATCTGAGAGCCAGAGAGCCGGCAGTTGTTTATGTATTATACATATTACTTTAAATATAAGATTTCAAAAAAATGTGTCTTTTAAACATAATATTTTAAATAAACCTTTACCAAATAAAGGTTTTCGTTTGATTATGAAATTAATATACAGTATCTGAATATTTCTGATACAAAAAGAAATCTAAAGATAATAAAATACTATATACCATACGATATAAAAATTGCGATGTGATATCTTAAATTCCGATTGTTCTGAATTATAAAATTACAATTGCCAATATATCTCTCAGCTCCCCCCTTAAAAAATCATTATTTATATGAAATATATTTAAAAATATAATTCAAATTAAACTCACTTTTAGAAATTAATGAATAAGAAAAATAAAACAATGTAATATTTTTTAGCTCCTAAAAGTTTTTTTTATTGGATTTTTAACAAAATACAAAGCTCTTCACAAAGATTGAGATTTTTTTCTGCATAGCCTCAAAAAATCAATCGTAATCTCTAGGTAAAAACTAAATGAAAATACCACAATCGAAGCTTATTTGTCTCCCTCGAGATTTCAGAACACCCTCTATCAACCTTCATAACAGCCTCCCTAGATCCTCCCAGAGGGAAGCCCCTTCAATTATGCATCCACCATCTCGCCTTCTTATGAATGGGTGATGACGCTGTGTATCATTGGTCCTTCGTGTCATTTATCTCACCCGGAATTCATCCATCATCCATCTTGTCTGGTTCTCTTGTTCCCCTGGGAGTTTTTAGGCTGTATTAATCTGCTGGGAAGATGATAGTAATCGTTCTTGGAAGAAGTAACTTGATTAGGAAGTTCCCAAAATTAGTTTGAAAATTCAATAAGGCGGAATATTTAATACTTAGGTATTTGATACTTTATGACAAAGTAGAAATATTGTGAAATTTTATCAATGTATATTATTTTGGAATTTAACCTTTTCCGACATATTTTTGAATGCTACGTTTTCAAATGTACTTATTTTGAAATGTCAAAGGAAGATGAAGTTAAATGATTATTACAATTTATGTTTACTTTAATAATAAAATGCTTTCGATTTTGAGTTCTAATAAAAGAATTTCTTAAATTGAAACTGTAATTTCATAGAATGACAATTAAAATTCGAAGGGGGAAATCAATTCATAGAGGATAAAATTAAACGATTGATTAATTTATTGAAATGTGCTGTTATTATAGATATTTTATTAGTTCGGAATTGCTTAGAAATATTCTAAATAAATTCAAATATTAACCATTTCGATATTTTGTTTAATTTTTTAAATAACTATTCTAGTTTTTATATAATATCCACTGAATTCTATATAAAAGTCTGAATTTCTATATGAAAGTGGTTTCAACTCTTCTTATCTTCATGGTTTTATTTTGACGTCTACATTTAACTTTAGTTTTTATTACATTAATTTAAGCATCTTTTTTTACAATCGGTTATTTCATATTCTATAGTATTTTTTGTATTTTTATTCAGTAGTTTCTAATCCATTTCTAATTTATTGTAAAATTTTATTATAATTATTCCTCTAATTCACTACCAAAAGATACTTCTGCCATTGAAGGAATACTAAATAAAATGAAGCGATTAATTAATAATTATGTTCGAAGAATATTAAGATGTTTTATTTCTAGCTGTCATTATAGAATTAATATAGAGTTCCAAACTCATCAGAATTAAAATAGAATTCGAATCAGTTTGACTTGATTTACGTAAATAGGTATAAAATTATAAATTTACCAAGAAAAAATATTTGTCAGCGTCTTGGAACAGAGGTAGCAAATCTTCTTTGTGATCTTGGCTTCTCAAGTTTGAGTCTCGGATAGGGCATGGTTTTTCGTCTCTGTACTATCTGGAAGGTGTGTGAATGTGCTACCTTGTAAAAAGGGTATGTGCTATCGACTGGGATGAGTGTTTAGCTAAGACATGCTTTTGGCCCTAGTTGGCGTTACTTTAAAAACAAGGGACGCTCATTTGGCTTAAAATCACTGACGACCATCATTGCGCTTGTCTAATGGCAAGTACCATTAGTAACAACAGTAAATATTGTCTCATCACTTTTTAAATACAAACAATTTTTTAAGAATATAAATATCAGAGTATCATCTTTAAATTCTAACAAAAAACACCAAATAATTTATCCAAAAATCGTAATGTTATTCCTTGCTAGAAATTAAAACATTAATTCCACAATAGAAATTTATTTGTCCCCTTCGAGATTTTTCACAACCTCATTTTAACCTTGTTTATATCCTATCTCAGTCGTCCCGACGGGAAACTTTTAACTGTTTTGCCTATTTTTTGGCGAAATAATGACTGATAAAGTTATGCATCATTGCATCTTTACTTCTCTTATCTCATCTAGCATTCATTCATCAAAAACCTTGTTCTATTCCATGTTCCCTAGGGAGTTTTTAGATAGCATTAATTTGTTGGTAAGTTAAATAAATCTTTCTTGGATGAAGCCTGCTTTGACTTGATTAAAATGCTCTCAATTTGGTTCGGAAATTTAATTAAATGAAACATTTTCTATATAATAATTCCTATGACTGATGCTGAGAGTTTTAAAATTTGTAGCGTTAAATTATTTTTGATTTGAAATGCGTTAATATTCTAAGGATTACCAAAATGCATATTACCAAACATATTGATTCTTATCATTATAAGAGGAATGATGTGCAATTGTTCTGATAGCTTTCACTTATTTTAACCGTTAGCTTACTTTTGATCCTAGGATGAAAAAACTGTTTGAAACAAAAATGGAATGATCAATCAAAAATATATCAAATTACATTATCAAAGAAGTATGGAGTGAGATAAATTATTTTTAATTGTTGGTTTAAAAAGGTTCCAAAAATTAATTAATATTGAATTTATACCATGTTTCCATTTTTAGTAAATACTTCGTTTTTGATTCCTTAAAATATTGTTATAGAACTGTAATATTGTTTTCCTGGGATGTCAATTTCTTCATAAAAAGGAGATATTTACATATATTCTTAACAGGTGCTAAAGGGAGGCCCGTTTAATGATTTTCTGACGTCGGCTACAAATTTAGAGGAAAAAAAAAGAGTTTTAAAATAAATTGCAAGACATTTCAGCGAATTTCTTGTGAAAGCTGTACATTTGGAAATTCTTTAAGAAATCCTAAATGTTGTTTGAAAAATCTACAGAAATGTGAAAGAACTGAGGTAGCTGAATTAAATTTCTGGTTGAAGAGTTGATCGTAGAGTGAGTTCTCTAGCTACATTCTAAGCACTATTACTAATATTATTTTCTACAAATCTTTTTTTTATCCTTCATCTTGCTTTTGCTTTTGGGTATTTTTTTCAGAATTAGAATGACCTCTTTCATTTCAAAAGAAAGCAGAAAGGAAAATAATATTTCTAATTTTAGATTCCAAAAAAAAGTTATTTTCAAAAAAATTTAATATTAAATAATCGCTTCGTAAATTATAATAAAGAAAAAATGAAATATTCGATCGTAAATTTCAAGTTATCATGTGAGAAAATTATTTTTTAATTCATTTATTTTGATTAATTTCAGTCATATGCATAACAATTAAGCAAAGCAGGTCAACCTTTAAAAATGGATTTGCTTTCGAAGACGAATATATAATAATAATTCGATACTGGTAAATGAAGGTAAAAATATATTTCTTTCAGTATAAACGAAACGAATGACTTCTGTAGTATTTTCAATGGTAGACCATTTTTAAAGTTTCAGACATTTATGATTTTGTTTTAATGTCCATGCGTTGGAAAAATAATCTTATACATACTAAAACTAATTTATCGTCTTTAATACAAAAAAAATTGCATAATTACATAGCATAAGTGTACTAACTAGTATATTTAATCCTAGTATATTTAATCCTCTATTTACTGCCAAATGAATAACTATTATTATTGAACAGAAAATCAAAATTTTGTTATATCTAAGGTAGAGTAAAAACAATGACAATCCTTCACCTTTACAAAAAAAAATTAAATTTAATAAAAGCGTATAAATGTAGAATTCGGATAAAATTCTGCATTCACTCAAATAAAAGTTTATTTCAATGCAAAGACAGTAGGAAATATTTCAAGAAAGTATTTTGACTTATCGCCTTTGGTTCGCCCGAATTCTGGTAATATTTAATTATCGATCAATTTTTCGGATATACTTTCATATTCAATATTTCGCCAAATCATCAGATATTTGAATAGATTTATTTTAATTGTTTTACGCAAGCACTGTTTGTTGCATACCGGAACATTACTAATGGAGACTTGTCCTATAACGTCATCATGCTATAAAAATGTAAATTCTAATTCACCAATATTCCCGATTTCACATTATTGTAATTTCACTTTTTTGTTTTGTAAATTATAGAGACACTAACTTTTACCGGCAACTTCGTACATGTAAAAATTTTGATGCGTATGTATGAGAACTGACGGTCTCATCACAATGTAAAATGTCATCAAGCCGTATCATTATAGTTCTGTTGAAAATAATGTTCGCCAAAAAAATAGTTTGTCGCCAAATTTTAGTGAAATGGCAGTATATAACGCGGGGTTATACTGATTAGAAATTTTTTATTTCTTATATTATATTTTATTTTAGTTATTCCGTTAGCCGGGTGCAAGCAAAAAATAACCAAATAATGTAGAAAGTTTTTACAGTGATTTTAAAGTGAAAAATCATCAAATAATGTAAAATTCCTCTAAACTTCTCGCGCGATCTTTTGCTAGCGCTTGGATAACGAAAAAGTACCTTTATTTTAATTTAAATGTACTTCAGAATGGATCCAAAAGATCGATTGATTAACAATATTTAATTTTAAATGCATTAAACATCAAGAAAATAAACAGAATCGTTTGAAATAACCGATCGAAAACATATTCAGTCTAACTCATTTGGCGGAGTTGATATAAAGATTTTTGTCGAGAAAGTTAGTTTTTAACTAATAAAAAATCAACCACACAATTAACCGGAACAAATAGTAGCCTATGTTATATTCTAGACTATAATCCATCTCTGTGGTAAATTTCATACAATTTCGTTCATCCATTTTAGTATGATTGTCTAACATCATCCATCCATCCCAACTTTCACATTTATAATATTAGTATAGATTAAACAGAATCATTCTTTTTTAGGTTTCAAAAATGAAAGAAAATTCACGCTATTAAACATTTGATAGAGTAATGGAATTGGTTTCATTTTCAAGACAAAAATTTAATATAGTGTTGGAAACCAGACGAAAATAATTTCTTTCAAGAAATAGCCAAAATTGGGAAAAAATCTACACGATTATCAAATTGATATTTAAAAGAAACAACAGGTTTTTAATTTTGAATCGGTGTAAAATTTCTTTTTGTGTAATAGTGCCTTAAAAAGTTCTCATCAAAAAAAAGTTAGAATCTCAATTAATTTTTATTCCTAAAATTCTTTAAAAAAATTAATTATTTAAATAAAAAATAATTCTAAAAGTTTAAAAAAATTTAATTATTTAAATAAAAAATAATTCTAAAAGTTTAAAAAAATTAATTCTAAAAATTTTCATTCTTAAAAAAATTTCTTCATAAAATTCTTATTAAAATTTTAAAAAAGGCACCAATGTAAATAATCTGATTATAAATGTTATAAATCTTATATTAATTAATTAAAAAATATAGTTCAGTCAGTCTGCAATATAGAAAGTCAACAAATATGTTCACCTTTATTGCTAGTACAAATCACTTCTCAAATAACAAGTAATTATTTTATTGGATTTGTCTCGAATCAAACGCTATACGCATTGATCACATATCACCATAACACTATTCTTAATTATTACTAAAAATCAAGACCATAAAGTTCTGTAAATATACCACAATCAACGTTTATTTGTATCCCTGGAGGATTTCAAAACTCTTTTCAATTTTGAATCGGTGTAAAATGTCTTTTTGTGCAATAGCCTTAAGAAGTTCCCACTAAAAAGTTATGTTCATTTTCAATTAATTAAA
>JAOUZG010036900.1:6424012-6434217 GCA_026289955.1 Argiope argentata | reverse complement strand
ATAGTGTAATCATCTTTTTAAATACATTTGGCTACATAATATTAAAAATATAAAAGTTCCCACAATCTTTACTTAAGTCTAAATTTTCTACAAAGATGGTTTCATGACTTCAAATTTTTGTTAATTTTGTTTCGATGAGAAAAAGGAATTCTATAACGACATTTTTTATAAATAATATCCTTTTTTAATAAGAAAAAAATGCAAAAATGTAAGTTAAATATTTTTTCTTTATATTCTACAAACTTTCATCCATTTTTTTCTATATAATTCCCGTTTCTGTTCAAAAATTTTCATTCCATTTTTTTTGTGTTCCGACGTCAAAAGAAATCTGCCAGTTGTTAAGAAGTTGAGTATAATGAATACAGTGTAATGGATTTAGTTTTCTCTTTTTCGTCGTCGGTGAGCTTTCACCAATAAAGAATTTTCCTTTAAGTATCGAAGCAAAAAAAAAAAAATCACTGGTTGCAAAGTTTGGATTTCAAAGTAGATTATCCATTTTTTTCTCATCCAAACGATTTGATTAGATCTTGTGTTTATGCATAAATATATGACCTACACAACATCAAATCGGAAGACAATCGGAGACTCCGCTTGTTCTGTATGGTGCTTCTAAATTTCCTGATGGTTGAACAATACCCCTTAATATTTATTATAGTGCCTAATTTATGCTAAAATTGTCTGTTTCGCTTCTACTTTTTTAGGACCCGATATTTGTCGCCATTTCATTGATTGTTACTAACACTCAAATGTCATCTAATGCAACGATGGGGTCAAAAATTTAACCATTTTTCTTCATTTTATTGAGTCGAAAATAATCTAATATGTAATTTTTTTTCTTTTGGAATAAACAGAAAACCGTATTAGAAATCCATTGACTAAGCAATTTCGATAATTCAGTATCTCCAAAATATCGATACATGAAAGTGACATTGAATTCTGATGGAAATCAATTGATAATATAAATAATTGTGCATTTTGGGTCCTATCGAACTTTGTTATCCACATTATCTTCCATAGTTTTGAGAAATTAGAGAAAGTCGATCAGTTCGGGGCTGTGGCTCATTATACATAATAACCGATCCGTGCCTGAGGATTTTCACCCATTTTCGTATTTTACTAGCTCTGATAGTACTACGACTATGTTGTTGCTACTTGTGGAACTTGCCATGGACAAACCCCGCTGATACATAAGCAGACTTTAAGCCGGGAATATACGTCTCTTTATTTACAAGTAACGCTATCTAGGGCCAAGAGTACAACTTAGCTACGCACATGCCAAAATTATACATTCTAGCCTGCGTTGATATAATCTGTTTAAAAATGGCTCATTATAGTTGTATTAGTATGTGTTGTGTGTACTGCGACTAATGGCACTTGCTGTGGACAAACTCCCACAGATTTTAAGCCTAAGAAATGAGTCTCTTTTTTTACAAGTAGCGCCATCTAGGGCCAAGAGTACGACTTAGCTACACACATTTCACAACCCTTTTCAGGGGGTGGACTACATTCATGTAAATTCATTCAAACATCTCAGATCGTAATTTAGACCTGGAACAGAGAACGATCACCTCTGACCCAGTACCCCCAGTGATATTACTCTCGATATGGAGAACTTTGCGACTACGAACAGATTTAACGAGCGCCAGCCGTCCCACACTCGGGGAATCTTTTGGCCGGTGAGTTTCGAACTCGTAACCTAAAGAGTACGAGTCCAACGCTCTACCAACCAGACCATCCCGGCCCTAAATCAATAGATAATGTAAATAATTGTGAATTTCCGGCCCTATCTGACTTTATTGTCCACATTACGATCCATAATTTTGCGAAATTAGAGAAAGTAGATCAGAACGTGGCCGTGGCTCATTATACACAATAGCCCACCCGTGGCGTAACCCCACCGTGGGCCACAATACTCACTCATTTCCGAATTTTACCAGCTCTTATAGTAGGTACCACGACTGAAAACTTAATATTTCTGACAAGTAAGTTTCAACTTCAATCAAGTATCTTGTACTCAGAGATTGAATTATTAGCCAAGTTCCACTGTTTAGACATGGCAATGGTTCATTTTGTACATTAATTCGCCTTTCTATGAGTATTTTCAGACACTTTCGTTACAGAATTACAAATTGTATCGCACATTCGAAGGCCTACACAATATTTTCAAGCATTACAAACTTCTAGAAATCAGCAGACTATACGATGATACAATACAAATATCATTTAAATACTCTCAAAGCAACCTGGGAGGACATGTGCCTGCTTACTGAGAAGATCATGTATCATTCTCTCTGTATCTGTTTTCCTCTTAAAGAAAGATCTTTTTACAAACAGACTGTTTTAAAAACGAACTCTTAATTTTATTGCATTAATAAAAGCTCATTTCTTTAAAAAAATCTTTTTTTTTCTATGTTTAACCATTTTTATTATTCTTTATTACAACTATTATGGCAACCTATCATCAACTCTTTTTTAATTCAGTATCAAATATTTACTTAATCTTTGAATTAAAATTAAATAACGTTAAACGTTTAAACGATTATTAAATTCTGATTATATAACAATGAAGTATATTATAGACAAGGGAATGTTGCGATTTTTCAAAATTCTAATGCATTCTAAACAAGTTAAAGAGAATTAAAATTTCGAAAATATTATTTAATTAATTGTTTCGAATAATTATTTAAAAAATAAAGAATAAATTAATCTCTTTATCATTTACTTATTTAATGAATTTTAATGAACTAATTTATTATTTACCTTTAATTTTTTAATTTGGTCAAGTAATTTTAATAAATGAATCAATTATTTTAATTAATAAATTTTATTTACTTTAATTATTTTTAATTGCTTTGATAAATTAATTTTATTTAATTAAATCAGTAAATTTTTGATTGATTTGATTAATTAATTTTATTTGGTTTAATTAATTAATTTTTGATTGATTTGATTAATTCCTTTTATTTGTTAAAAGTAATTCATTTTGCTTGATTTGATCAATTAATTTTATGTAATTAAATTGATTAATTTTAATTGCCTTGATAATTAATTTTATTTACTTCAATTAATACATTTTTATTCATTAATCTGATTAATTAATCAAAATATAATTCGAAACACATTCATTTTGATTCCTACACTTGCGAAACAAAAATTAAATTAGTGGAATTTTGATCCTTTCTGGATTCAGAGTTTATTTCACATGAATTCATATATTAGAATTCAAAAGACATCTTTAAAGGTTGGTAGAAATTTATTTTCCATAGCACCAAAAAAAAAATTAATCACAATCTTAGGATAAAAACTAAACCAGGGAAATACTTAGATATTTATTTATCTCTACTGAGAATTTATAACATCTACCATCAGCCTTCATTACACCCTTCCTCAATCTTCCCAGAGGAGAAGCACCTTCAATTATGCAGGCTCTGCCTCACTTTCTTCTGAATGGGTGAAGACGCTGTGTATCATTGCTTTTCCGGGTCATTTATCTCTCTCCGAATTCATCCATCATCTCTCTTGTCCAGCTCACTCGCTCTCCAAAGAGTTTTTAGGCTGTATTAATCTTTTGGGGGAAATGGCAGTAATCATTGTTTGATCAGGTAACTCGATTAAGAAGATTTCAAATTGCTTTTGTAATGTGGTAATATGAATTGTTTCATCTATAGTATTTGATAATTAGTGTAGTATTCAAATATAGATTCTGTTTTAACGATTATATTATTCTTTTAACGAGTGCGAGAGGTCTGCATAGATAAACATTTTCATTACAAGCTTTAATTTAAAAGTGTTTTAATTCGAAAATTTGGTTAATCCGCACCGTTTAACTCCTCTAATAAAAAAAATAATAATAATGCCAAAATGTAATTATTAGCAGCCATATTTTATTTGAGCATGTTAGTTTAAAATATTGAATAAACCATGAAAATGTTATTTGATATTCGATCTAAAAATGGAATTATAGTTTTCAGTCAAATTCAATATCATATATATTAATAGAAAATCTATCTGAGTATTTATAAGTATATACACACGAATACAGATAATAAACTATTGTAAAGAAACCATAACATTACTTTACTTCTACGTTAATCTCTACCTAGAAATAAAGCAATATTATATGATTTGCAAATATAATAAAGCAATATTATATGATTTGCAAATATAATAAAGCAATATGATATGCAATATCATGTAAAGCAATACGATATGCAATATCATTTAAAGCAATATGATATGTAATATCATGTAAGGCAATATGAAATGCAATATCATGTAAAGCAATATGATAATGATGTATATAAAGAAATATGATCACAAAACTTTCGAGATATTTTCACAAAAAGCTGAATGATTATGAAACCAAAGAATCACCTGTTTGAGTGGCGAAATTTGGCATCTAATGGGTAACAGTTGCAAAAATTAGGGTTCTGGAAAATACAAGAATTTTGGGAACACTCTTTTACCAATGTATAGATATCTTCCTCTGAAATTCGATTAGTATAATGTCATTTAGAGTTATTAAATAAAAATGAATGCTCTCACGAAGATCAGTAACATCTTCTTTTTAGTGTGTATCATATTGTGAGTTAGTATTAATGATCGAAATTAATTGTACTATTATTTAATTGCCCATTTCCTATCTTATAGTGTATCATTAGTTTCAACTATTGTTGCTCTTTATGCATACGTTATTCGGAGATTTGTTATCTACACTTTCTGTCTTTCATGGAATAAAGCTTAGTTTTCCATTAACAAATTGCATGCATCTCTTCCAACGATGCACAGTGGAAGAATTTAAGTAATCATAAATACAACGCTAAATAAATAAAATTCGCCTTTTGATTTATAACCAAACTCCATTTATAATTTTATAAATCAATCAAACTTTAAATCTCATTTTTTCCGCTGTATTTTTGTTCTTCGAATTGTGAATTTAAAAAAATGATATTTAGCATCTGTTTTTGAAAACCGAACTAACGATTGTTACAAATTTTGAATGCATTTCAATAAGCAAACGCTATCCAAAAATCAACGTTCATTTTGTCCATTATACTAAGGTGACTACATAAAACTGCCCATCGAGAAAATGCAAAAGGATTTCTCTCGGTGATTCTATAAGTGGTTAGATGTTAGAGTCGAACCAAATGGTTCCTATCTGAAAAGATAGAACGAAGAAGATGAATCCTTAATTTTATATTAAACGAATTTACTACACTATTAATTTACTACAATATTACACACATTTCTTAAAAATTAATTTATAACGAAAGAAAGTTGAGCTTTAAGATAGAAATGAATTCTAACAATAACAAAAAGCCAGACTCAAACTCCAGCTAAAATATAAGGCATTGAAATTATCAAAAAATAAGATCCATGACATTTATGTGTCTTACTCAAAATTTTGCATCTCCGTCCATCAACTTTCATACCAGTCTCCCTCAGCCCCTCCCAGAGGGTGAAATTCCTTCAAATATGCAGCAGCTGTCTCACATTCTTTATCAATCGGTGATGACGTTGTGTGTCATTGGTTCTAAGTGTCATTCATCTCACCCAGGATTCATCAATCATCCATGTCTTGTTTCTGTGTTCCCCAAGGAGTTTTTAGTCCGTATCAATCATCTGAGTAGATGGCAATTACCTTCACTTGGAAGCTGTAAGTTGATTAAGGAATTCTTAAATTAATTTGAAAATGTTATTAATTGGAAAATTTTCTGAAATTACATTTGATGGCTAATATTATAGAACGGATTAATTTTTTAAAAAAATTATGCACATACTAGGTATCTCAAAAAGGTATAGTTTGTTTCCTTAACTATTAATATTAGATATATTGTTACAAGCTGGCTAACACCATGAAAATGCGCGGAAGAAGAAAGAGATTGGCGACGTTTGGTGAGGAGTTTCACGCCAACCAGGCTGGTTTGACGAAAGGAATAGTCTAGTAGCCGCTGGATCGTTCGCGGTGTTTCGAGAAGTTTCACGTGTTTTGGGGCACGCGCTTGCTTGGTTATATAAGGGACGGATTGCCGTAACGTCGACAGTCAGTTAGTTTAGAGTTTTTTTTCGTCTCGGAAGAGAAGTGTCTCGCTGGACTAGCGGATTACTTTTCCTGCTTGTTATTAGTGAGCTGTGTTTACGTTTGCTGTTCACGTTATGTTATTGAGCTCGCTGTGATTTACTGTTCACTGTGCTATACGATAGCTGTTTTGTAGTCTGTGTTTATTGTGCGTAAGGACTGCATTTACGCTGCAAGTGACTGTTGACTGCTGGATTGTGTTTATCTGAAGTTTTACTTTATCAAGTCATCCTGTAAATAGCTGTAAATAAATTTGCTTGTGCTGTCCTCAAGTAAAGTACATTCAATCCAAAACCGCTACGCTGAAAACGTAACAATATCTTCAGTTGCAAAGCTTCATCAAGTTAAGTATATTCAAATATAAGAAAACTCTAGCAATTAGAAAGTAAAGTAATAAAATATTACAAAAATTTAATTTTAATATCATCTTTGTAGCGAAATTACATCTCTTGATTAAAGGTTTTTCTTACAGCCATCACTGAACATACGAAAGGCTTCTGTAAAATTCACCAAAATATTAAAAGATGAATTTATTAACTTAGACCATTGTTTTTTTACTCTGATCTGCTTTTGAAAAGATATTTACAATTAGAGATATTATACTTATCGGAAAAGATTATTTAAGGTGCAAAATCAGAAAATAGTAGTATAGTTTTCAAATTTCCTTTTTTAAAAAATAATTAGTTAATTCATTAATTGACGTCTTTAAAACTTTCAAAAAGAAAGCCTTTTACATCAATACAAATTGTATTCTTTAATCAATATTGGTGAATATGATGTCTCGTTTATCCCTTGAAACTTGAAGATAAGCCATTCAAATTCGCCAACAGAGATCTATAGAGGGGATATTGGTGAATACAATTCATCCTTTCTTTCAGACTTAATACCAACCAATAACGCTGAATGATAACTAATAATTCGGTTGTCATAAAGCATAGTTTTGTATAAATTGGAATCAATCAAAGAGTTTCTAAAAATGTCTCCTCCCCATTTATTTTTATAATATTGGCGCTAATTACGAAAATCTTATGACAAAAAAATGGATATTTTTTTATTATTCGAAAAACGATATTTCTTAAGTTTAAAGTTTCTATCTCGATTATAGAGCTTTCGTCTATCTAAATTGTGTTTTTCAAAAAATATGGATCTGATTTTACCAAAGATCGGACCCATACGTAAGGTTCGAGACGTCGTGTACATGTCCATGTCAATGGTGCAACAAATGTGTACTAAACCAATACTGTGAGGAATTGAAATAATTTCTGCACTATTATTTTGAATTGTCGAGTTTTTGACTGATTTTAGTATCTTAAAAAATTGAACAATCGCCGGTATGGCAATTATAAACGGCATAAACTGTCAGCATAGCAAAACGTTTTTATTCATAATATATTTCATAATTGCGGGCAAAGAATTTTACTTTCTTGCTCCACATTCTAATAATTCTCAGAGATATCTTAATTTATTAATATTCTCATCATTTCTTTAACTAAACTTGAAACTGTAATTGTCGGCAATTCAAAGTCACTACGGTTAAGAAATCAGTTAATCACGTGGTCTTCTTGCTGCCAATTATGTAAACACCATGTGGTCTCACTGTTGATGTTAATATATTTTTTTCCAGCAGAAGAGAACTTGACTTGGGTACTTAACACTACACCACACCTCCGTTTCTAGGGATCAAATGGTCCCTTTCCGGTTTTGTATATATGTAGGAGGAATTTATTAAAAACCAAAAAAAAACCTTGCACAGTAATCTGTTAGAAAGAAAAATACAAAAGATAAAATAGACAGATATATAACATAACAATAAGTGATAAAAATTAGAGTGAAGAAGGTCTCGATTACAACAAAAATGGATAAATAAACATCATAATGTACAGTATGAATGAAAATATGAAGGAATAAAAAATTAGTAACTTGAAGGGTTAAAAGGATTTATTATAAATAATGCGTGATATTAATAGGGGGAGTGTGATCTCAGCTCTCTCCCGAAAATTTTATGTGTACTTCACTATGGCATAGTCATGAGCCTTTTGTTGTTGATGTTACCAATAAACCACAAAAAAGACAACTTGTGTTTTAAGGTTATTTCCTCTATAACACAATCTCCACTGTGATAAATTTTGAGTAATTAAGAAAAGCAACAAAATTTATCATAGCAACCATTATGCTTGATTAGAAAATTTCTTTGAAGTCGTATTGAATAAGGATGGTGTATTTGACAAATATGAAGAAATGGCAGCTTTTATATATTGAATAAATTTGTATTTCTCTAATAAATAGTTTCATCTGATTTCATGGTTAGTCCCTCCAAATATAAATTCTCTGCAAATTTTTGTAGAAGGAAATGCGAAACTTCTTATGTGCTTAAAAGAATGATATAAGAAAAATGTTATGCTAACTGATATCTTACACTATAAGAGGCATTAAAAATCTTTTTCCTTTTTACTTTCTTCTATCAAGGTTCGAAAATCTGAAATGTTTTATACGATTGCATATATAATAGTTTTTAAACTAGAATTTATGCCTATGTCCAATATTTGGGGAAATAAAAGCTTTTTCCACTTTCTTAAGACTATGTTTAATGAATCTTTAATTTAGAACAGCACAAAAGTATTTTTGGAACAGCGTCTATACGTACGCGAACATGATTACTTATATATACAATTAGCAAATAAAGCACAATTCTGCAATTGTTTTTTTAAGAACCAATCTAATAAATTTCTATCAAGACAAAACTCGTTAAAAATATTTTTTATATTTATGTATATAGAGCAGTGGCAACTTAAAAAGTCAGCAAGATAGTTTTATGGCATTTTGCTTGTGGACGGGTCTCGAAAATAATATATGTATTAAAATTTCGTATCCATTTATCTAAAAGCCAATTAGTTTAGAACATACATAAGATCATCTTCAATATGCTGCGAAGACGAAATTTAAAAGAAAGACCAGAATATTATTTCCATTTTTTTATTTCATGCTGTCTTTTCTCATATGTGAACCCCATCTTGCTCATAATTTTAGGCCTGAGTCAGCTTCATGAGTGGCTACACTAAAATAAAAGTGGAGATAGAAGATAAGATGTTTACTATATATTTAGCAGTGCAGCAAAATCAAGTTTATTTGCAGAGTTAAGTGGCGTAGTAAATCCCATGAAACCTCAAAATTAAACTAATCATATAAACAAAAATATATACAGATTCTGAAATAAAATAAAATGTGAACCTAAGTGGAGAACGAAAAAAAGAAAAACGCCTCTAACGAGATAAAAATCATGACTAAAACTTATCTCTGCAAACATGCTCAGCTTATCCTGACGTTTTCAATCTGCAGGATAAAATCATCCAGAAGGAAAATCCCTTAATTCAGTAAACGAACAGTGTTTGTACAAAACGAAATAAGCAAATACTTAGAGATTCCGAGTCATTGAGCTATTTTTTATAAATGCATTTTAATTCATTTCATATTTATCATTAACATATATTCATATTTTAAAATATTACTAATGCTTTTATTTTATTCTTAAGGATTTCAATTTCAAAATATTTAAATTACAATCAATCATCAATTCAATTTTAAAAACACTATTAATAGTATTTTTTTGATAGATTTTTATTAGATAGAGAAGTCTCTGACTGTTTCAAACCGGTTTTTATTGGTTTTGTCTTAAATTAATTATGACAAATATTGAATTAAAAAATAATAATATTCTCACATGATAGCTTGAAATTTGCGATCACAGATTTCATTTTTTTATATTTTTATTTTTATGTATTTGTTTTTAGTGTTTCAATTTGCCCCATGTGTGTTACAATTCTTTCCAGAAGCAGAGCAAGTTGTAACTACCGATTTGCTGTGAAAAATATTTATTCTGCTAAAAATCATTAAAATTGTTGGATGTTTATTTTTTGCATTTGATGAATGAATAGTCATGCGATATAAAAGCAGTTCTAAAAAATATAAATATATGTCTTAATGCTTTTACAACTTGTCTCAATGACCTTCTTTGAAAAGCACTCTCATTAATGGTAAGAAAAAATTAACTTTAACATTGAGAACCAAGATATTTTCTAAAACTTCAGCCTTTATCAAAAAATTAATATACACTGTTATATTCCACTCT
>JAOUZG010036900.1:6371267-6400322 GCA_026289955.1 Argiope argentata | reverse complement strand
ATCAGTCAGAATGAGAGGATATGTAGAAAATATATTCATCTTCCAGATGATACATCCTTTTTGAAACTCTTCAATTACGCTAAAACCTACCAAATACATTGAGGGACATCAAAAATGTTTGAAGTTCAAGAGTCCTTAGATCTTTTAATTTTAGTAGTCCTGTCCTAGAACAATCATATCAGTCAGAATGATAGGATATGGAGAAAATAAATTCATCTTCCAGAGATTAAATCCCATCGCAAACTATTCAGTCACCTCGGCACCTACGAAATGAATCAGGCAATGCCCCTTTGTAATCCGGGATCCAAATATTTAACGATGCGGCATTCCCATCGTCTCCTTATCTGGACCTACAAATCAAAATGCTTCGCCAGTCCCCACGTGAACTTTCCGCGACAGAATATCAACAGATAGGCTATCAATATCACCACCCGGAGAGTTCCGTTCGAATTTTCCGACACGAATGCAATAAACACGCGAGCGAACTCGGACTGATTTATCGCGAGAGATGAATGCACACGCCGTGATTAATGGAACCCCTTGTATCGCATCCGTCGCGAATGATGGATGGCACCGACCGATATTTCACACCCCAACACAAACAAGCCTAATTTTAACTCTTTGCTGGACGATGTTCGATAAGGTGATCAGGTGACTGCTGCGGCTTTAGCAGATGCGGCTGCCCTCCGTGCACTCTAGGGATTGCAGATGCAGCTGATTAGAGGATGGAGCTGCGGTGTTAAGTGGATGGAGACCGGGGTGTACCGATCTATTTATCATTTTAATTAGCTTAACGGTAGGCTTTTTAGAGGGGGTTGAGTGATTAAAAGTGGATTTCATTTAAAATAATAGCGTTTTAATAATTGTAGAGGACTCATTAAGTATAAATGATGTTTACAGAACAGTGGGTGTCAGTCCTGGGGGAAAGGCAAGTGATGACGGTGATGATTAAAGCGAATAAGGGCAGTTAATATTCTGTTATGCATAGAAATCCAATTGCCTCATCTCTGTAGATTTAGGGCTGAGATGTTTGCAATTAATGCGGCTGAATGATATTCAAAATCTGTGAATCCATTCATATTCAGTTTTTTCTGAAATAAAAAATGTTTGAATTTTTCCTATAAGTGATACTCTATCATATATGAGAATCAATTGGCTCATGAGTATGGGTTTAGGGTACATAGGTTTGGAAATGAGGGTGTCTTAAATAACAAACACAGAAAATGGGATTTTTCTTGTATTATAAAAGTTTAAGGATATTTTTAGTAAAATGAAATTTAGCATCATCTGTTTAATCTTAATTTTACCTGCATTCTTAAAATGAGGTTTTCTGGACAATAAGATTTGAATTGAAAAACAAGAAGGTACTTTTTATTTCTTTCTAGATACAAGAAGCTACCTTTGGTGCTATAATTTATTTGTTTTTTCTCTTCATTAGCAATATTTTTTATCCTCGCATGCAATAGTATACAGGAGCTTTGCAGTAAAACTGTTCATTGTGCGATTAGAAATTGTTCATTGTGTGATACAAGAGCCTTGCAGTAAAACTGCTCATTGTGTTATACGAGAGTCTTGCAGTAAAACTGCTCATTGTGTGATGCAAGAACCTTGCAGTAAAACTGCACATTGTGTGATTTAAGAGCCTTGCAGTAAAACTACTCATTGTGTGATACAAGAGTCTTGCAGTAAAACTGCTCATTGTGTGATGCAAGAGCCTAGCAGTCAAACTGCTTATTGTGTGATGCAAGAGCCTAGCAGTAAAACTGCTCATTGTGTGATTCAAGAGCCTTGCAGTAAAACTGTTCATTGTGTGATACAAGAACCTTGCAGTAAAACTGTTCATTGTGTGATACAAGAACCTTGCAATAAAACTGTTCATTGCGTGATACAAGAGCCTTGCAGTAAAACTGTTCATTGTGTGATTAGAAACATCACAGATCAGCTATGTAACGAGAATCGACCAAGAAATTGCTACATTACTTACACGGAAGGAAAATATATATGAAAATGACTTATATACATCCATAAATGAATATTTAGAATAATTATAACCTACTAGAATTAAAACGAAGATAACCAGAAATAAGAAGAAAAAGTGCGGAAACAAAATTATATGAACTTTAATTTATTCTTTCATTAAACTGACGGATAAACGAACAAAATTCCTTGTAATAAAAAGTTATAAAGTAAACTGAAATATAGTATATTGTACTTATTTCATATTCAGAGTCAGATTATTAATTTTGTGGGTGAATCAGACATTGTTATTACAACTTTTATTTAAAAGAATGCAGAATCTAAACGGATTAATTTAATTTTAAGAATTTCTCAAATCCAGAATTAAAATAAATAAAAAATATATATTGTACTTATTTTGCATTCGGAGTCAAATAAAAAAATTTAGAGATGAGTCAGACGTTGTTACACTAACTTTTATCATTTCAAACTTAACAGAATGCAGAATCTAAACGGATTAATTTGATTTTAAGAACTTTTTAAAATCCCAGGATTAAATTATATTGAAAATATATATTGTATTTATTTTGTATTCAGAGTCAAATAAAAAATTTGGAGATGAATCAGACATTGTTCTATTAATTTTTATCATTTAAAACTTAACAAATTGGATTAGGTTGGATTTTTCAAATTCCAACAATAAAGTAAATTCAAATATGTATTGCACTTATTTTATATTCGAAGTCAGATTTAAAAATTTTGTGGATGAATAAGACATTGTTATACTAACTTTTATAACTTCTAAACAGAATACAGAATCTAAAAGGATTAATTTAATTTTAAGAATTTCTCAAATTTGGCATTAAAATAAATTCAAATATATATTGTACTTATTTTGTATTGAGAGTCAGATAAAAAGTTTGTTCAAATTCAAATATATATTGTACTTATTTTGCATTGAGAGTCAGATAAAAAGTTTGTTCAAATTCAAATATATATTGTACTTATTTTGCATTCAGAGTCAGATAAAAAGTTTGTTCAAATTCAAATATATATTGTACTTATTTTGCATTCAGAGTCAGATTAAAATTTTTGTGGATGGAACAGAAATTGTTATATTATCTTTTATCTTTAAAACTTAACAGAATACAGAATCTAAATAAATTAGCGTAATTTTAGAATTTTTTAAATCCCAGTATTAGAATAAATTCAAAGTACAATTCCAATTAACCATAAAAACCATTAACAATTCTAAATTGATATCTTTTTTATTTCATGAGTTTTTCTAATTACAGCATTAATATGTGTTCTAACTACTACCTAAATTGACTATAAAACTAACCAGCGTACTTGTATCTTATCTGCATAAAATATTTTAATAGCTTAAATGTCCATTAATAGTTAATTAGTTTGAAAGAAAATTTCAATGGGTATGAATAATAGAGCCTATCACCAATATTATCATCTTCTTTATATTATAGAAAGGTGTCTGTTACAAATAAAGTTTTTTTATTATGTTGCTTAAGAAAAGAGGGGCATTTTCTAATTATCTCTCTCACTGTGTGACCCACAAAACCTGTCCGAGGGCAGTCACTCAACACTAAAATGCTTTTATGCTGCCTTGTACTTTTTATACTTCTCCTGGACGCTAATTATCTCCACAGTGCGTAAAATCGCCTTTCATTTGGCGCGAAAAAAAGTATTGGAGCGTTCGAGGGTGTTGTGTGTACACATTCTATTTGTAACTCTTTCTTCGCTCTTTCGTAAGCTGTTTTCTTATTGGTTTTATTTTTAAACATATTATTTCTTTAGTGCTTAAGTTATTTCTCTAGCTCCTCTAAGTCATCAAAAAGCCAATATAATGGTATTATTACACCACGACAAGATGTCAGAGTTTAGAAGTTTTTCGATAAAAAGAAATTATTTAAAGATAATTTGATTTTTGAAAGGCAATTCTGGCGTTCAGAAATAAAACCTTTTATATTTAACCTGGATAACTGAAATTTCATGCGAGTAATTACAAATAATTAATATAATTAAAATTTATAATGGATTTCATAAATATATATGTAATAATATTTTAAAATCTAAATAATTTCTGAAATTTTATCTTAAATTGGCCTATGTGAACCCCTTGACATACGAGCTTATTTAACTTTCTAAATAGTTGACACATGCTATTTAGGGCATTTATTGTTAATTTAAATTTTTAAAATAATATATAGAGCATTTGGTATATTAAAGCGTTTCGAATTGATATTTACGTATATAAATATTTATGTGGTTTAGTTGCAGACTTAAAACTAAAAATTCAGCAATTTGATGCGCATGTCTAGCACGTCGCTGTATGCGAAGGGGTTAATTTCATTATAAAATGGACACTCACTTCCATTCACACTTTTTATTTAATTAATTCACTTTTACTTATCTACACTACCTATTATCTATCTTTTACTAAATATTATCACTAAGTTACTTAATTAATTCACTTAATTACACTTTTTATTTATATATTTTTACACACGCTAAAAAACTGCTGAATTCAGCATGTTCACACGCTCTGAGTGAAAAGATAAAAATTACTAATGGTTACAATATATAACCATTAATAATTGGTTATATATTGTAACCAATTACTAATGGTTATATATTGTAACCATTAGTAATTTTTTTACCATTAGATATTCCTATAAAAATCGCATATTGAATTATAATTTTCTGATTTTTATAAAATATCGATACTTTGCATGTATTCGGTGCAAATCTGGTCTGTTTTGGCACTCACATCTATGAATCGTTTGTCGGCTCAAGTGGTTAAAATAATATTAAATTTTTGTTTACTGTATAAATGAACCTTTTAATTTTGATAATCCCATAATTCCTCGCTCTACTAAAAAAGAAATATTCAGTAAATCTATATTCTAAATTTAATTATACTGTTTTCTCAATTCTTTTATTCGTTTCGTCAACTTTGTAGATATTAAACAGACTCCTTTCTACAATGGTAGAAAATCATGTGATTTGTTGATGCAATTAAAATAGCTTGAATTTCAAGCAACAAGGTAATCTATTCGTGCATATATATATATATATATATATATATATATATATATATATATATATATAGCATAAAAATTTGATGATTGAAGCAGAAGTGAATCTTGGCTGGAATCAGGGAGAAGACAAATTGAATTTTTAAAGTTCACTCACATAAAGAGAACGGAATTATTTTAACTGGTCTTATATACCATGGTATTCTCATAAGTCTGACATGTGTCGAATTTTGACAGGAATTCTCACACGTGTTGACCTTGACAAGAGAAACGCAAAAGTCCTTTAGAAGAATCTATATCTTCACTCGGCACAGTATTTTTACAAAGCTTCATTTGATTTATTAAATAGAAAAGGTGGAATGGGATCAGGAAATAAGAAAAATTTTTAGAATGAAATTATTATGGGTTAAATTAAGACAAAAGTTTGGAAATTAATTACAATTGAAATCAGAAAATCATTATATATTTATATGTATTCAAAAAATTTCCAGGTATAAAAACATGAGCTACTATTAAGATAGTATTAGTTAAAAGGCAGTTTTTTTTAATTTTGAAATGATGTAAATTTTTCAGCATTTTTTAATGTTATCGCAAAAAACTGAAAGAAATTCAGTATAACTTTTCATTAATTAAAATTATAATGAAAACTTTAAATAGTTATCTCCAATGTGCACATTCTTTTTTCCCAAGATATATATGTAAATTTAATAGCTATAGATCAAACGGTACGACTTGAAAAGTGTCTAAGCAATCATATGCAATCCGCTTTATAATTAATACAGAATATAAAATATTTTTATTATTAATTATTTATTTTGATATTGTTCATTTTTTAATACTGTTCAAGTAATTAAATAAAAATAACAAATAAATATGATTAAATAAAAAAATTATAATAAATTATCATCAGCTGGCACATTAATTTTTCCATTTTTTTTAAATTTCTGATTAGCATTCTTATCATATTTTGTTATATATTTTTAAAAAAAATAATTATTGATTTATTATCATATTTTTAAAAAAATCAGAAGAGGCATCATGTGTATATCAGCATCAAATATTATGCCTTGATACTTCAAGTAATCCAAAATCATTGTATAATTGATGAATTATGTTTAAAGAAAAAATTTATTAAAGCAGTTGCGAAGTATCGCATTGACTATAGCAAAATTTTATTATTTAAAGTTTAGTAGACATGATGCAAATCTGTCATTTATTAAGATGCACTACAACACTTCAAGAAATTGAAACATCTCATTAACGTCACAATTAATGGTACATTAAAATGCATTGAAATGCACTCAAAAAAACCAGTGCATCTCATTAATGGCACAATTAATGATACATCAAAATATTACAACGCACTTCAAGAAACTAACAGAACATTAAAGGCCTCAATTAATGGTACATTAAGATGCATTGCAACGCATTTCAAGAAACTAACACAACTTATTAATGTAGGAATTGATATTGAGAATTACAAATAATCTCCAATTAACGAAGATAAATTAATTTTAAATGTTTTCGAAACTGGTGAAAATATAACTCTACATATCGATTTAATTAATTCCTAATTATTGTAAAAGATGGAGACACCAATCATTTCAATTCATACGTCATCTGTTAGTGACGTCAGAGTCAGAGTCGACTTTGCTACTTAAGGAACTTCTCTGTTCGGAAAAAATGTCAGTCATTTGGAATGTGAAAGGGTGAGGTTCGGTTAACTTTTCCTCCGTTAAACGGATGCACTAGGCCTAAAATTAGGGCTATTGGTGTCCCCACCTTTAATCAAAACAATGTTCTGCTATCTTTTAAATAAAATCCTTTTCTTTTCTCTTTTGTAAATAAGTTAAATGTTGTGATTTTGTTTAGTGTTAATTTGTGTTTTGGATAAATAAATTAATTGTTTATTTAGACTTATCGTTCTCTGTTTTCAACGTTAACTTAGCAACCCCTAGACACCTTTCCTACATTAATGCTACATTAAGATGTATTACGCCGTATTTCAGAAACTAATAAAACTCATTAATGGTACAATTTTAGTGACTGAAGATTCTAAAAATGTTCATCCATCCATCTATTTTATAGTTTAAAGATTTTATGAAGAAGAATTGTTTTGAAATGAATTGTTTGAACCCTCTAATTTTGAGACATTCTAAATTCTTATAGGTTTATCATTACATAAGCCCGATAAACAGTCATACCTCTTTATAAGAACATAATAATTGGGACAAAAGCTATCTCTTTCTTTTGACCAATACAGATAAAAAAAATCTTCCCTTTCAGCTTTCTGCAACTTGAATTAAATGAAAATTAAAAGTTGCAAAAAAAATCCGAGATCAGGTCCGATGCCTTTTACTAGTGTTTCCCTTGGGGTGCAGGGGCTCTTCACTCAGAACATTTTCACCTCCCATTCCCCTCTGCCAAGGAATGAAATCTCAATTACATTCAAAGGAGTGTTAAGTGGTGTCAAATGTTTCTCCTGTCTGGTCCCCAAGCGAGTAGTAAATGTTTCCCCTCCCCTGATAAATGTCCTCTGGTGGGGGTGTTAATGATTTCAACTACCATTGTTCCCTAGATAGACGGACAACATTTCCTCTTAGGTCTGCAAGAAAGCATCATTACATAGAAGAGGTTTTATTGACATCGTGAGTAGAAATTCTATAATTAAAAAGAGGAGGCCATTGAAAATATTTTGTGCATACAAAGTAGTAAGTAATATTAATGGAGACATGGTAAATTCTTTATTTTTCAAAGGTTTACAGAATGATCGTGCATTGAAATACTGAATTAGATATCAAAGCGTAAATACAATCCTTACGCACAATAAACACAGACTTCAAAACAGACATCGTATAGCACAGCAAACAGTAAATCACAGCGAGCTCAGTAATACAACGTTAACACCAAACATAAACACAGATCACTAATAACAAGCGAGAAAAGTTATCCGCTCTTCCAACGAGTCGCTACTCGTTCGAGAAGAACTATATGTCGTGGCAACCTGTCCCTTATATAGCCAGCGAGCGAGCGCCCAGATGCACATGAAACTTCGGAAAACACTGTGAACGATCCAACAGCCGCCAGAATATTCCCCTCGCCAAATCAACTGTCGTCATGCTCCCTGGCAAACCGTCGCCTACGTTTTCTCCTTCGGTTGCACGTTCGCGGCGATTGCCCGCTTGTAACAATACTATTTAAACGAAATCATTGTTTGGATTTCATAGACCCTAAATGTCCAAATAAAACAATCTTATGGACCATGAGAACAAAACTGAACTATGCTGCATACCGTATGTAAT
Source organism: Argiope argentata (assembly GCA_026289955.1). Taxonomy (NCBI): domain Eukaryota; kingdom Metazoa; phylum Arthropoda; class Arachnida; order Araneae; family Araneidae; genus Argiope; species Argiope argentata. Next base: position 6,392,011 of record JAOUZG010036900.1, on the reverse strand, counting down.
GTACAAATCTGATTTTCACATGGTAGAAATAGTAAAAAAATCCAATTAAATATAATGATACTTACTAAGGACTTTTTATCATGAGAGAACTTGATGTTGTTTTCGTTTGGAGTTTTGGAGTTGTTTGTGGAGTTTGGAGAAATGTACAGGCGGAAAATTGACGATTTATCGCTTTTGGAGCATCGAATTTTCGCTTTTAGAGTTTTTAGAAAATTGATTTTTAACTGATTTTGAGATAATGAAATACCATAGCTTTTTTAAATGCTGGTGATTGCAAAATATCAGTTATGTTAGACTATGATGCTATTTATTTGATAAATTCATACCATGCAACTTGAAAAATAACGTTATCACATAATGACTTGAAATTTGCGATAGCAGATTGCCCAATTTGCATTGAACTTTAAGATATTTTAATTAAGAATGTGTTAAATATTTAAAACGAGGCAATTTGTAAAAAAAAATTCTTTCGGCAATTTAATTTTAATACAGATCGGATTTCGATTTTTCTATAAATTTCAAGAATGATAAATCAAAATACTAACCGGTTTACAAGGAAATATAAGCATTGAACGTTTTATTTTTATTTTAAAGTGATACGCACGATTTTCTATTTTAGTTTCATTAAGAAGTTTCTTATATTTTTAAACACTTTTATTTTATTTACTTCATATCTTTTTGTAATAAATTTTTCGCTTTCTTCCTAAAGTTCAGTAGTCTTGAAATTCTGTAAACGCTTGTTTTCGGTGAATATAAATCCTTTTAATATTTTGTGAAAATTGTCAGTTAAGAATTGATACAATATCGCTTCTTTGTAAATAACGCTCCCTTGTAATAAATTTGAGAAAAACTTAGCTTAGAATTAAAAAGAAGATTAAAATTAAAAATGCTTGGTACAAAGTAAAATAATATAAGAAGGTTAAAAAAAACTCTTTTAATTATTTTTGTCTACTTTTTTTATGATTGTTTTGTTCCCCAGCAGCATTTATCCCACCTCTTATTTGATTAAAAAGTGGGTGCAATGACAGAAGAAAGCAGGTAAATGACTGCCAAGATGTATTTATAATAATTTTAATCTGGGATAGATCATAAATTAATTGAAGCCACTTCTAAAAATAAATATTATATTGCCTTAAGATTAAGTATTTTCTTAATTAAAAAATGAACAATTGGCTATAATATTAATATCAGTTTAAGTTGGCGTTTAATAATTTAAATGTAAGAATGTGCATTTAAAATAAATCAGCATTTCTGAAGGGAACTATAAATAACTCTGAATAAGATTCTTTTTTTAATAATATAGTTTATATAAAACTACTTCTTTGAAAGAAAAGTGATCACAACCATTTAATATAAACATCTTTAAAATTTTAAAAACAATAACTCCCACGTACAACAGGGTAATTTATTTATTGATATTTACTTCCAAATATCATATTTCTGGTTTTTTGCCAAGCGTCCTCATTTATTTCTGAAGTTAAAATACTTTTGATTGAAATGTCTCGGACGATATAAATTCCTATATATGTAGGAATTTATATCGTCAGAGCTTTTTTGTTGTGAAAATTCAATTATGAATACACAAAATAGCGTGCTATAAAAAAGAAATTATCTCAAAATCCCTAAAAGATTGCTGCAAAGATTTATATAAAATATCATACTAAAACAATTTTTTTTTAAATTTAATTTTTAAAAAATTAATTAAAAAAATTAAAAAATTCTTTTTTAAAATTTTTTTAGAACAACCAAAAATTAATTTTCTACACACACACACACACACACACACACACACACACACACACACACACACACACACACACACACACACACACACACACACGCACTGAAGTGACAAAAGTCATGGGATAGCAACATGCCAATATACAGATGGCAGTAGTATCGCAGCGAAAAAGTATAAATGCGCAGTTCGTTTTCCAGAGCTTTCATTTGTGTTCAAGTTATTCATGTGAACAGGTTTTTCGTGATTTATGGCGGCACGACAAGAATTAACAGACTTTGAACGTGAAATGTTAGTTGGAGCTATACGCATGGGTCATTCCATTGCGGATATCGTTAGTGAATTCAACATTCCGAGATCCACAGTATCAAGAGTGTGTCGAGAGTATGAAATTTCAGGCATCCCATCCCATAATGGACAGCGCAGTGGGCGACCAACTGCACTTGACGACCGAGACCGCCGACGTCTGTGTAGGATGGTCAATGTTAATAAACACTCAACACTTCGTCAAATAACTGCAGGAATCAATGTGGGACGTGTCCGATAGGACTGTGCGGCGAAATTTGTCTTCCTTGGGATACGACAGCAGAAGATCGACTCGATTGCTTTTACTGACAGCACGACATCGCCTGCAGCGACCTTCCTGGGCTCGTGAGCATATCGACTGTTCCCTAGACCAGTGGAAAACCGTGGTGTGGTCAGATGAGTCACGATTTCAGTTGTTACGAGCTGATGGTAGAGTTCGAGTGTGGCGCAGACCCCACGAAGCCATGGACCCAAACTGTCAGAAAGGCACTGTTCAAGCTGGTGGCGGCTGCATAATGGTGTGGGCTGTTTTTACATGGCATGGACTCGGTCCTCTGGCGCCACTGAATCGATCATTGACTGGAAATGGTTATATTCAGCTGCTTTCAGATCACTTGCAGCCATTTATGGACTTCACGTACCCACACAACGATGGGATTTTTATGAATGACAATGCGCCATGTCATCGGGCCAGAACTGTTCGCGATTGGTTTGAAGAACATTCCGGACAATTCCAGCGCATGATCTGACCACCTAGATCGCCCGATAAGAATCCCATTGAGCATTTACGGGACATCATCGAAAGGTCCGTTCGTGCCCAAACTCCTGCACCATCCACACTTTCACAATTATGGACGTCTATACAGACAGCATGGCTCAATATTCCTGCAGAGGACTTCCAACGACTTGTGGACTCCATGACACATCGAGTTGTTGCACTTCGCCGGGCAAAAGGAGGATCAACACAATATTAACAGTCATACCATGACTTTAGTCACTTCAATGTATATATATATCAACATTTGTTCCAAATAGTCATTTAATGTTATATTTTCTTTTCAGAATTCCTTCAAAATTCTACTAATGCTTTTTGGCAGAAATTCCAATGAAAACGCTGCCAAAAATATTTATAAAAAATGAAATATAAATATCAAAAATAAAAATAGATTTGTTCAAAATCTTATCATTGCATTGTAAAAAGAGTATTTATGCATTTATTTATTTCAAAATCTGAATTTTTTTCAAACATTACATTTTTTTAAATAATAAAAATAATTAATGCTAATAAGGCACGGAAATGAAATTTATATCATAAAAAAAGTAAAATTTTGAATTTTAAGACAGTATAAAAGTATTTTTTATAGAATAAATTCCACAGGAAACATTGGGAGAAAATATGCAATTTTATAAGCTGTTAATTATTTTTTGTTTCCCATAATAATGAGAGAAATAATAATGAGAGAAAAATTCATCTGAGTAGTTTAGTTCCAGATGTAGAGCATGTATCTTTTAAAATAAGAGTACAATGTGGCTGAAATTGAATTCAGAGTTAGTTTCTTATATTAAAAGATGGAGAACTACAGATGTAGATAGAAAGAAGATTCCTTATTGATTCTCTATCCTTCTTTCTATAGATAAGATTAATATGATACAAATAGGTGTTCAATTCTTCGAATTCGTCGAATGTGTATTCATAGTTATTCACCTCTTCTAAGAAAAGCTGGAAATCGAATATTGGAATCGAGTTACTTATTTAATACTGGGAACGATTTCAACAGTATTTCTTTGAAAAAGATGAAATAGTAATGATTCAACATTAAACAAGGTTTGAAAACGGTTCGAACCAACTCGGGAATTCGAAAAGGCATTAAATTTGTCGAAAATTTGAAAGTAATAGCTTTAGGAAAATACAGATGGATAATATTATTACTTTACTTTAAGGAGAGATGAAACGTGTTTTGAGTGGCTGTTATTGAACATGGACTGGAACGGAACGGATATTGGATTTTCTGTTGGAAGGAAATTGCATTTGATGCTTAGAGTTGTGTATAAAGCAAATATGAAATTCTGTTTTATTATCTGTTCTTTTAGTGTGTATGATCTATAAACACAGGTGCGAAGTTAATAAATAATATTACTATTAATTTGAATTATTTTCATACTTTAGACGAGTTTAGATGTATAAATCATTTTCTAAGTCCCTCGTATGTAAAATGTACAAAATGAAAGTATTGTATTTGCCAAAAATCAAAACGATAATCCTCGAAATTTTGTCGTCTTTAAATTCCCAGTAAACTAGGCAGTAAGTTAGATTTTTGAATTTAAGTTACTATCTGGCAGCATAGTCGGTTAGATAAAGGTAAATTAAGGATTAAAAATCATTCTTAGCCAATAATATATAAGGTATTACAGTTATCGAAACACTTTGAATACAAAAATTTTGTTCAAGGAGATGCTAATTCGGCTAATTGCATTTACTTTTTTAGAGAGAGGACTGGCATCTTGGCATAGGGAAGGCGCGTCTCGCCGTGTCGACTCCCAATTCTGGTATATATATATATATATATATATATATAAATTGTTTTTTTTTATTTTGTGCCGACATTGAAGCTTTGATAAAACAGTATAAGATCATTCCTTTTATTCCACTGATATTCTTTTTATCCCATTAACCTCTTGCACCAAAAAAGCTTACAAAACCAAGAAACAACATTATCCCACTAATATTTCTTTTATCCCATTAATATTCTTTTTATCCCATTAATATTCTTTTTATCCCATTAATATTCTTTTTATCCCACTAATATTCCTTTTATTCCACTAATATTCCTTTTATTCCACTAATATTCTTTTTATCCCACAAATATTTCTTTTATACCACTAATAAAAACATATTATTACAAACATGTTATATCTTGAATTATGTTTACCTTCGCCATGAAATTATATGAGAATATCTGTATTAAATAAAAATTATTATAATTTCTAAAAACTTCGTGATTTGATAAATATTTACACATTAAATCGACTTATTTATCTACAATTATGTGATTTAATGATTTTTAGGGGAGGAGGAAATCATTACGTAATATGAAATAGAATTTAAATTCCCTTCATTACAGTCTCCTCGAAATTTTAATATACATACTGATAAAAGCGTATTTTTAGAAATCCATTATTAATTTACACTTAATCATAAAAGTGTGTAATGTTATTTTCATTAATTATTAATTGTTAAGATTTTTAAGACCTCGGAGATTTTATATCTTTGAAATATTTGCTCGTTGGCAAACATATTTATTTGCAGAAGGGTAACCTAATTACCCAAATCTACAGGCGATGTGTTGGTGATTATGCAAGATATGTAGAATTTTAAATTCTATCAAAACACTAATTGCGTGCCTTGGTTTCGAAATTCCAGACAAACATTTGTAAAAGTTGAGTGCATGAAATATTATGTTCTCTCTCTCTCTCTCTCATAATTCAGTTATCTCATTGAGCCAAGCATCTCAGAAATGTTGAATTAACTATCATATGTAGAATAAGATATTCAGCCAAAACAAATCAATCGAGCCTTTACAACTGCAAATTATCTAATGTGGAAATATCAGCTCAATCAAACACTGGTTTGTGGGATCTGAATTTGGAATGTCCTCGGTTCATTATCAATAATTATTGCGGAGAAGAGGGCCGCACTTTCTCCCGAAATTCGTGAATAGAATTTATTGTGCTAATCCAGAAACTCTTGTCTGACCATTTCCTTCAATACAAAATTCCCCCATTATTCATTTGATGGTATTCATTAAAACAATATCGATGTCTCTATCGATATGAAACCCAAGGAACTTTGAATGTGGTGTTTGTTTTAACCTTCATTCATGCATAATTCAAGTTGAATGTTCATCGTTATCGAATATAATCTGTTGCCTGTAATTAATCATATTTCATTTAAGTAATAAAAAATGCATTGATAATCTACAAACAGAAGAAATTCGTATGTCAGATGTATATACTCTTTTGGCAGACCTCAAATGTTGGGTAAGTAATGCTGATAACTTTACTAAATTTCTTTCAGAGACCCTAATGTAAAAAAAAATTGATGGTCGAATGACCCAATGTGGTTTTTATAGAAAAATATTATGTTTCTTCTTGACCATAATGTTCACCAATGATGACCATAATGTTTATTTCAAGGCTTTAAGATTAACCCTTTGCAATTCAATGAGGCCCCTAACTCACCATTTAATATTGTGCATCATTTGGACGTTTTATTTATTTATTTTTCACATTTAATTGTTAAAAAGTTCGAGTTTTTCGAAAATTGCTGTACTTTTTCTATACCTTCATGTATGTACGTAGGTTTTTCTATACCTTCATGTATTTTCTTAGTTAACGATGTTTACTTTTTTTTGTTCCTCTAATAACCGTTAAAATGTTTATACCTTTTTCTTTTTAACAGCATTTTCTTATTTAACGTTGTTTATATTTTTATGTTCTGCTAATAACTGTTGGAATGTTTGATAATTATTATATTTGGAGACAAGGTGACATTTTTTGAGAATCTAAATTCGTATCTCTTTCCAATCTGGTTCTTTGAATTGTTTTATGAAAATTAAGCTGATTAACCTGCACTTCCGTGCTCGGTGCGGTTGCTTTGCCGCAGCTCATCGTTATATCGGAATGGCTTCGGCCGGGACGGAGTATACCTATGCCATACCTTCATGTACGAGAAAGTAAATAAACTTACAGTACAATATTCCTACAAAGCATCTTTTTATTAATCAAGTTTGGTTCTTTGGTCAACATTCACATTTTCGATTCACTCTTTGTACAAAATGCTGAAAGACTTTTGGTGTTTCTTTCCCTCGGTATTCGTTCCCTTTTTATTTAAAATCTGCATAGAAAATTTGGTTTCCTTTCGTTCAAATATTGTTCAAATAGTAGACTGAAAGGCCCAAGAATAATGCTCGACTTAATCCTGATCTTCAAACCATTTGTTGAAACAAAATAAGTTTGAATTTCGTCATAACAATACAAATATTTTTTACAGATTGTATATTATGTAAAATGTAAACGAAAATTGAAATTAGAGAATGAAAAGTGAAAAAGTAGCTTTAATCGTATCAAGCATTTGTGATCCGATGTCGAGTGTGACTCGACATTCAAGATTGTGCATCATTTTGACGTTTTATTTATTTATTTTTCAGATTTAATTGTTAAAAACTCCTACGTAATGGTTAAGAGATGTCGATTAATTATTCAAAGAAATTCGACTTAAAAGAATTATGTATATTTATTTTCCATTGCAATAAACAAATCTTTGTATTAGGTGAATAATTTTGCATCTAATTATTTTTCAGAGGGCAAAGGGTTAAGAATCCAGTAAGATCCAAATTGCATTAATATCTAGAATCCAGTAAGATCCAAATTGCATTAAGATCTAGAATCTAGTAAGATTTAATATTGCATTAAAACCTAGAATCCGGTCAGATTTAAATTGCATTAGGATCCAGAATCCAGTAAAACTCAAATTGCATTAAAATCCAGAATCCGGTCAGATCTAAATCGCACTCAGATCTGGAATCCAATAAAATCGAGATTGCATTAAGATCATATAAGTACAGAAACTGCTCAACAACAAATGATTACTATTGCCCATTCTTCCAGCGCTGGAACATTCGTCATACAGGACATACGTTAACCCTTTACAGTCCGAAAAATAATCAGAGGAAAAACTATTCACCTAATACAAAGATTTGTTTATTACTATGAAAAATAAATTTGCATAATTCTTTTAAGTCGAATTTCTTTGAAAACTCAATCTACATCTCTTAACCATTATATAGGCGTTTTTAACAATTAAATTTGAAAAATAAATAAATAAAACGTCAAAAGGATGCACAGTCTTGAATGTTGAGTCACACTCGACTTCAACAGGTTAACTTACTGTACTTATATCACTCGTTTAATGTAAACCAACCTTTATCGTGCTGGGACGAAGACGCTTTAGTTAAATTCCAACAAAACTTTGATCAAACTTACGTTCAACCGACACTCACTCGTCGTATTTTCTATGAAATCCAATATCTGAATACAGTGAATCTATATTCAAACAATATCTTGTATATTTGAATATTTACCCTAGATTGGATAGCTGGGGAATATTCAATAATTTCAGGTTTTTGAGCCGAATTTAAATAGGGTAATTCTGATTTAGAACAATAATTTCTAGATTTACAGAAGTCACAATGAACTGATTATCAAATCTCAGTATCATACTAACGATCATGTGATCAAAAGTTGATTCAATTGAATTTACATCTGTCGTATTGTTAGTAATGACGTGCATTGAATCAGTACATCATCATAACGATGTAAAATGAAATGAATAATGATTTAGAGGTTCAAACTTTGGTGTTATAGATAGTATTCCAAAATCTAACATTAGTTACAAACTAGGAAGGAATATTTAAAGTATAATAGATCGACATGATATCGGATATATGACCTTTGAATAATTAAACATTAGAAGAATATAATCTGATGAATTTTTGTTGGAATTAAATTCGAAGTTACTATGTCCTAAATCCGCAGAAAGCCACGGCGATCTAGTGTCAGGTATTAGTTTTGGAAAGTTTCAAATTCAAAATCAGCTACTATTAAAATGTTGTTGTTACTTATGGCACTTGCCATGGATAAGCCTCCTGCTGATACAGAAGCAGATTTAAGCCGAAAGTAGCGTCTCTTGTTTTTGAAGTAGCTCCAACTAGGGCCAAGAGTACGACTTAGCTACACACTCACCATATTTAATTGCACAACTCCTTTTTACAGGGGGCAGAGTCACACATCACACAGATAGGAACAACCATGCCCGAACCGGGATTCGAAGTCGGGACTCCCAGAATACGAAGAAGGCGCGCTACCTCTGTGCCAGAAAACCGGAATACTATTAAAATAGGTTCTTTGTATGCGCACCTGGTTCCCATTCAGGCTTACATCATAGGGCAGACATCTTCCGTTGTTGTGGTCAGCGATTAACGTGCCGTAGTAAAGCACTAGAACTATTTTGGGACGAATCTCATAATTTTGAATCAAGGTCAGGTGACGAGGATGACACCTGAGCTGGAACAACTTATCCACACTATTATTTAACCAGCGAAAGGCGTATTTAACGTACACGGAACTCTATCACACTCCGATCTTTGGTTGAATAATAACCTGAAACCTTACTGAACACGTGACCTTACCACCCAGACACCGTGGTCCTCTTTCAAAAGAAGAGTATCTTAATTGCCTTAACCAACCCCCTAGCCCAAAAAACTAGTTTTTAAAATTAAATCTGTCTCTGTGTGAAAGAATGTATCAATTTTTGTTAACAAATCCGTCAAGCTGTTCATTTTCTGTTGGTTTGTTATTTCATCATTCATGTGAATGTGATAATTCAAAAGCATAGCTTGGGTCTAAGGTAGTTGAAATTCAGTATATTATCTTCTGACTAATATTTTAAAAGTATTTGATATATGCTCTATTTAAAAGATTCGTAGACAGAGCGTGTCTGTTCATAGCGTGGCACAAAAGTAAAAGAAGTTCAAAAGAGAACGAAATCAATTATCCATAGTCTTATATACCATGAGATTTTGTGAGGGAGTATATTTCTTCACAATGTTTATATGCAATGAGATTTTGACAGAGATTACTCACACGTGTCGATTCTGATAAAGGAAACACTGGAATCTTTTAAAAGAAGTTACTTGGTCAGACAGTTTTTTTCCCTTCACTTTGAGTGAGAGAACTGATTGGCTTTTAGCCCATTTGTAATTTTACATAGTTTAAGTTGAATTAAATAAGTAGGAAAAGTGTAATGGGATCATGAAATAAGATAATATTTTAGAATGAATATGGATTAAATTAAGACAAAAATTTGGAAAGTACCAGACTTACCAGATGTTTGAAATGTCCCCAAAGCCAAAAGTCACATGGATTTAGATCTGGAGACAGGGAAGGCCACATATTACTAAGTGATGATGCATATCGCAATCCAGTGACAATGTATGTGTTATCAGACGTCCCGCACTTAATTTGTTGAAGAAATACGGGCCAAGAAAAATGATGCTGAAAACTCACACTACATCGTTATTTTTGGTGACTGAAAAGGGACTTGTAAGATTGTGTGTAGATTTGCTCGAACACAAATGCAAGGCCTTTCGAAAAAGTAGTAAGTAGGATCACCTAATTATGAACACCTTTTTTATAAAATTTTGTAGGAAATGTTGTGATTACAGTTGTTATTCTTAGCCAAATTACCCAATTTGTTTTTATCATGTCAGAACATGATATTGTTCTAGGAATGAGGTTTTCCGGCGTCAACAAACCCCTCAGGGGCTCACCTACTATAGGTGAGTACGGGTGTCCCAATCCCGAGGTTCCCAGGGATCTTTCCTCCCTTTATGTTTATCCTCCTCTACGCCTTCTGCCGTCTGCTTTTTCTTCTATCCCACGACGGCAAGCGAGGGAGCTCTCCATGAGATGCTGTCGCCACTCTGCTTGCTTCCTGCTTCTTATGGACAGCCAAAGTCCCCACGTGTTGGCCGTGCGTGGCGACCCATTTGAAAGACGGGTGGTGCACTGTGGTCCCCGGTGTATCAATCGGCTGGTACCTAGTCACCTGAGTGGCTAGACTGCTAGGGATCAAGCGAAGGGGTTACTCCTTGGGCTTGGCGTTAAGGGTGGTCACTGTCCCCGGGGGTAACTCCCAGCGTATAGGTACCGATTAGCACTAAGGTAAGTGCCGAGGTTGGATATGACCAGAGCCGGTGTCTGCCTTCCCTTGTTGGGCTCCGTGGTGGGCGGTGCCGTCGGACCCGAATCTCATTCATATCATATGGCTCCTCGAAACAAGGGTCCCTTCAGTGGGCAAAATGTAATCAAATTAAATAAAACTTCTCAGTATTTTGACAAATTTTTTGTTATTAAACGTAATTCTGAAAACCAAGAGAATTTTAATTCCGTTTCACCATTTCTTGTCCAAAAAGCTATTTCAACTACCATCGGTGAGGTGATTTTAATAAAAAAAAATGCGCTCTGGTGACTTACTAGTGGAAGTTGACACCAAAAAACAAGCTCAAAATATTATCAAACTTAAAGCTCTAGCCACCATACCTGTTTCTATAAGTCCGCATTCATCTCTGAACTTCTCCAAGGGTGTTATCACTTGCGGAGAATTGTATAATGTCCCTCTAGAGGAAATCAGTTCAGAACTAAAGAAGCAAGGTGTAAGTAATGTTCGTCAAATTACGATTCGGAGAGATGGCCAAATACTACCAACAAAACATTATATACTCACCTTTCACAGCCCAAATATACCTGAATCCATATATGCAGGATACATAAAACTACCAGTTAGACAATACATTCCGAATCCATTGAGATGCTTCCAGTGCCAGCGATATGGCCATTCGAAAGTCAATTGCCGCGGGACACTGACTTGTGCCCGTTGTGCTGAAAAAGGGCATGATAGCCAGCAGTGTAATGCAGAAGAAAAGTGCGTGAACTGCGGTGGCAATCACCCTTCGTATGCTCGATCCTGCCCACGCTGGAACTTAGAGAAACAAGTGACATCCATTAAAATAAAAGAAAATTTATCATACCCCGAAGCTAGGCGTAAGGTTCAAACTCAAACCCCTACTCCTGGTGTCAGCTATGCTTCCACTGTCCAAAAATCTTTTTGCACTAATTGTTCCTGTGCCAACTGCATTAAACTGACTGAAAAAAAAAAAACCTCCTGTAAATGAACGAAATGAAAAACCTCCAGTAACTTCTGAATCTGATTCTGAGAAGTCTATCAAAAGTCTTCCAGAATCGCATAAACCCGACCTGTCAAAATCTAAAAAAGTTAGAAAGAAAAAAACCTCAGTCTTCTCTGACATTAAAACTGGCGAAACGTGGTCTTTCAAATAAAGATCTTTCCGTGAAATTTCAAAAATCTACTTCACGGAATTCAGTTGCTTTGGGGTTGGCAAAAGATGGTATAGCCCATAAGAGCTTAACGTCCATCTTTGGAGGCACGCCAACGATACCCGATTTTAAGCTCCATCCGTCTGAGGATGAAGATGCTCTCTCTATGAGTTGCGAAGATCTGGCAACTTCAACAAATGGCAATTCTATTCCCCATATAAAACCTCTCTCGTAATGGGTACCTTCCTTTCGTGGAATTGTCGTGGCATTCGGAACAAACTTGTTGACATCAAGGCAATTTTAAACAAATTTCATCCTGTTTGTTTCGGAGTTCAGGAAACCTTCTTAACACCCAATATTCCAATTAAATTGCGCGGTTATAACTGTATTAGGAAAGATGCAGACACAGGATCCCGCATTTCTGGAGGTGTCTGTCTATTTACTTCAAATCTTTACCCGAGCACACCCCTCACTTTACATACACCTTTACAGGCTGTGGCAGTGCAGGTTCACTTGCGAACATTAGTCACAGTCTGTAGTATATATTTGCCGCCTCATGATGTTATCGGGCAGCAACAACTTGACAACTTAGTGGACCAGCTTCCTAAACCACTTATTTTATTAGGCGATTTCAACGGACATAGTGCTTGGTGGGGTTCGGACAGTACTAATTCTCGCGGGCGGCAGATCGAGCAATTTATTTCAAATAACTGTCTCTGCCTCCTGAACAATGTCGAGAAGACTTACTTCCATGAGCCCACGCGCAGTTTCCATAGTATTGATTTGGTCCTTTGTTCTCCTGAGCTTATGCCAATGCTGACTTTTGCCGTGAGTAAAGATCTGTATAACAGTGATCACTTCCCTATCATGGTCTCACAAGCTAATAGCGGAAGGGAAACTCCTTGTCTACCGCGTTTCCTTTTCCAGCGGGCAGACTGGGATGCTTTCACGCATTTGACAGATATATCCAAAAGCATGGTTAATATTTATGACATCACAGAAGCAGTACAAAGTGTCGTTGATAGCATAATAAGCGCTGCAAATGCCACCATTCCAAAGAGTTCCCCACGTCTGAGAAAATTTCGCAGACCGTGGTGGAATGAATCCTGCCGCGATAGTTATAAGAATCAGAAAAAACGCTGGAACATTTTTAGAAGGTACCCTAAGATAGAAAATCTTGTTGCTTTCAAGAAAGCCAAGGCCTTAGCTCGACGTATTCGTCGTCGTAGTCAGAGGGAATCTTGGATCAAGTTTGTGTCTTCAATAACATCCTCAACTTCGACTAAAGTCTTGTGGAAAAAGATAAAAGCTGCAAATGGGATTTATAGTGAAACATCCATTCCAGTTTTAAAGACAGGAAACCTTGTGCATTCCTCCCAATTAGATGTAGCTAATATCCTCGGCCATGCTTTTGCACAAGTTTCCGAGATTAATTCTTATAGTCCCGAATTTGAAGAAATTAAGAATACTGCGGAACGATTGCTCTTGCATTTTAATGATCGAAATACTTTTGCATACAACTCTGAATTCAGAATGTCTGAATTGGAAACAGCTCTATCGCAAACCCGTGATACATGTCCGGGTCCGGATGGAATAACTTACAGTATGCTTCGCCGTCTAAATGCAACCTCCCTCTCTAATTTGTTGCTACTTTTTAACAGAATCTGGACTGAACAAAAATACCCTAAACAATGGAGAGAAGCTACTGTTATTCCAATTTTAAAACCGGGGAAAGATCCATCAAATCCTCTGCACTACAGACCTATTGCCCTTACCAATTGTCTTTGCAAAACATTTGAACGCATGGTCAATGCTCGTTTAATCTTCGAATTGGAGAAAGGAGGATGTATACCCAAGTTGCAAAGTGGTTTTCGCAGAGGAAGATCAACTTTTGATAATCTCATTCTGCTGGAAACCCAAATTCGCAACGCTTTTGTTAAGAGGAACCACCTAGTCTCCATATTCTTTGATATTGAGAAAGCTTATGACCGTGCGTGGCGCTATGGCATAGTTTCGACACTTTTTGATTTTGGTTTTAGGGGAAACATGCCCGTATTCATACAAAACTTTTTGTCACTTCGTACGTTTCGAGTTCGCATCAGTAATTCTTACTCAAATCATTTTATACAAACTGAGGGTGTTCCTCAAGGAAGTGTCCTCAGTGTCACACTTTTTATTGTACATCTCAGTCAGATTTTAAATCATTTACCTTCATTTATACAGGCCAGTCTGTATGTTGATGATCTGCAGATCTCATGCCAAGGTAATGACATGAATATAATCGAAAAACAATTACAAAATGCAGTCAATAAGGTGATAACTTGGTGCAATAAAAATGGTCACACCATCTCACCTGAGAAAAGTCGATGTGTGCACTTCTGTAGAAAGAGAAGCATGCACTTAGATCCTGTTATAAAGATAAGACATGTCCCAATTCCAGTAGTAACTGAAATACGATTTTTGGGAATGACTTTCGATCGTAAACTCACTTTCCTTCCTCATATATTGAACTTGCGCAAGAGATGTGAGAAACACATGAATATTTTAAAAGTACTCTCTAAAACATCTTGGGGTGCCGATCGAACTTCCCTACTACGTATTTATCAATCGGTCATTCTTTCACGCATGGACTATGGTTGCATGGTGTACGAGTCTGCCCGTCCATCTGTTTTGAGACATCTCGATACCGTACACCATTCTGCTCTCAGGATCTGTTCTGGTGCTTTCCGCACATCTCCAGTTCAGAGTTTGCATATTATTTGCCACCAGTTGCCGCTTTATTTACGGCGTCAGAAATTATCTACTTTGTTTTATTTTCGTGTACAATCAGTTCCAAACCATCCTATTCATCACATTGCTCTTCCTGAAAACCTTCGAAGAATCTATGACGCCAGACCTTATCATACCCTTCCCTTTTGTAAACGAGTGAAAAATTCCTTGCATGACTCGAACCTTTATAGTGTTATCTTTACACCTCTTGATCACGTTTCCTTTCCTCCTTGGGATATCCCGCATTTTTCCTTTCTGAATCCTTTTTTGAGATTTGATAAATCTTCTACAAATTCTGTTCTTTTCCAGCAGCTTTTTCATCATCACCGCAGTCGGTATTCTTCTTTCACACCTGTTTTCACAGATGGATCGAAATCAGATGGATATGTTGGTTGCGCTGTTATAACTCCATCTAGTACACTGAGCTACCGTCTGAACAATTGTTGTTCTGTTTTTACTTCTGAGTTGGTAGCCATCTCCTGCGCTCTTCAAGAAATTTCGCTCTCAACTCAGCGTAATTTTATCATATATACAGACAGTATGAGTTCTTTGGAAGCACTTTCTCATTTTCATAGTCAGATGCATCCAGTCGCTATTCAAATTTTGTTAAACTGGCAGTTACTGCAAAACAAAGGCTTAAATATTCTTTTCTGTTGGGTTCCAGGTCATGCGGGTATTTCAGGAAATGAAAGGGCTGACTCTGCAGCTAAATCTGCGTCCACATTCCTAACACAGACACTTCCATATTGTGACGTTAAAATGTCATTTGTTTGTAGAATTTTTACTATTTGGCAAGAATCATGGGATTTGCAGATCGAGAACAAACTACATTCCATAAAACGGACAATTGGTTTGTGGCCTGTCCATCCTGTACGAGAGGTTGATGTCAAATTGACTCGCCTCCGTATAGGCCACACTCGCTACAGCCATCGTCATCTCATTTTCGGTGAAAGGGTACCAATGTGTACCACTTGTAACATTGCTTTTAGTGTTAAACATATCCTATGTGTATGTCCTGATTTTAATGTTCCTCGTCGTAATTTTTTCCACTCATCTTCTCTTAACTTGCAAGACCTGGTGGGTGAAGCATACCATCCAAACATTTTTAAATTTTTAAAAACAATTGGTTTTTATATATGCATTTATGATGCATCTTTCTTTGATGCATCTTTGTTTGATCTTTTAAATGGATTAACTGTATTGTTTTTATTGTATCGATGTTTCCTTAAAAAAATTTTTTCACATTTGTGCTCTCTAATTTTACATTTGTCTATTGATATGGTCTGCTGTTATAATTTAACATGTAGTTGGCTTCATTTTAATTGTCGATCTCAATTTCTTACCATTTGCTTGGCGCAGTATGGCCAAATATGGTTTTTGCGCCAGAAAAAATCACAACCAACCAACCGGCGTCAACAAAAACCCGTAGGCGAAAAATTAAAAATTATTATCTGCACTAGCATTTCAAAAAATCAGCTTTTAATAACGCGTTACCATCGCATCTACAAAAGCTTTGATTTAAAAAAATAAGTTAATGACTACATCAAATAAAATCTAGAAAAATGTCATTTTGAGCACGTGATTAGATGAAAGGCAATAAATAGGAAATGTGATATTTTTTAAAACAATTAACGCAAGACAAAAGGGTTTAGATCGTTGGCAATACTAAAATGACTCATTCAATGAAACAGTTAAAATTTATAACATTACAATTTAACCCGCACGAGCACGTGGTGCTTGGCCGTTCAAGAAATGATGTTCTGACATGATACATTGAAATATGCATAGCGGTTTTCATTTTAATCATTTTTGGTGCTATTTTATTAATTATGCCTTAGTGATTAATCACCGAAGATCATATTAGAGATTTCTCCTAATTTTTATCTGCCATTGATATGTTGTAAATAATTTATAATTACATTTATTAAATAATATAAGAAAACTTTTTCAAGACCACTCCTGTTTTTCTTAACTTACTGTCTCCTTAATTTAGGACTGCCCTTTCATTTCGGTTTTTGATGATGATGTCGTGTTTGCTTTTTTTTCATAGAAAGAGGGGTGCAGTAGCTTCTGAGGGTATGCACCCCTGTGCACCCGAAATCAGAAGTCTGACTTCTAGCTCATATGAGGATGAAACACACACCCACACGCTTGCACAGTCCCTTTCTAGCAGGGGGGCACACTAACACATCTCATAGATAGAACACAGAAGAACAACCATGCCCGCAACCGGGACTCAGAACATGAGAAAGGCGTGCTACCTCTGTGCTAGAAAGCAGGCATTTCTGTCTTTATTTCTAATATATGAAAGAAGAGAATTGGAAATAATATTTTGGTTAAAACAATTGACTTTTAAAAAGAGTGTAAACGCACTTTAATGGTTCAAAATACAAAAAAAAAACCATCTTTTATTTGAAGAACAAAATTAAACATTGCAAAACTTGTTTCATTCTACCTTTGTAAAAACTATTAGCATATTTCTCAGCTATAGCTTCAACAAGAGAGCATCAGTTGAAGGATAATATAAATTTCTTGGATAAATTTACTGCTTTAAAAAAGTATCATTTTTCGTGGAAATAATATAATATTAACAGCTATCCAATCTAGATAAATAGTAAATTCTCTTTCCGACCGGAATGCTTCCACTGGCATTTGAGCAATAATCCATTAATCAATCGTTAATATTTTTCGCCATCGTTATCAAGAACGAAATTAAGGTTTTACAAACTGTCGAGCGTGAAAAATGATCGAAAGAAAATTGGTGTAAGATTAATGTAAATGGAGTAAAATATATCGTTTCGGAGAAAAATGGATTTCATGATTCTCAACATCATAAGATATATTTTAGAATGTTTTATTACATCCCTGCCATTTATAGAAATTTAATAATATTTGCTTCTAAAGTCCTTCGAAACATTGTTTAAGGTAAAATGTAACTAATTTAATTAATAAGATTATTAAATAAGTTAGATTTCTGAAATCTCTAATTTGTTTATGTACTTTTTTTACTTTACTGTTATAACACAAAATAAAAATCATAGGTAACTTCAAAAACTATAATAAAAAGTTAATAAAATAATAATAAGTATTGATATAACAAAAGTTTGATCTCTAAAACGCTTCAAATGTAACTCCACTATATTGAAACTCTATAAATAAATTTATCTTATAATTTTTAACCTATTAATTTGTATATAAATAAATTTATTGCTTTTATTTCTGAAACGGCTCTAACGATATGGATCAAATTTTATGTATAGATAAGATTCTGCCTTTTAAGTTTATCTATATAGGTGTCTTTCCTCAATAATTGGTATTTTGCATTTAAAAACTTTTTTATGATTAAATATAAGAATAAGTAGGCCAGCGTCTTGTAATAGGGGGAGTGCATCTTCTCCGTAATCTCGGTGTCCTGGGCTCGAGTCCCAGTTCTGGCATGGTTTTTGTTCAGTGTTTTTTCTGTAAGGCGTGTAAATGCACCCCCCTCTTTAAAAAGGGGCTGTACAAACGAATGTGATGAGTGAGTAGCAGAAGTCGTACTCTTGGCCCTAGTTGGTGGTACTACAAAACGAGAGACGCTGATTAGGCTTAAATCGCTGACTACCTCAGCGATCTTGTCCGTAATTTTTAATTGGAAAAGAATTCAATATCATAATTCTAACCAACCACTTGACTTATAATGTCACAATAAGATTTGAAATCCCATTTTGGGCATTTATTGTATCATTTTTTATCCTAATTCGCCTCTTGTTAGATATTTTATACCAAATATTTATTTAAAAATTTAAATGCAACAATTTATGCAAGTCGAATCACAAATGGCATGCTTAAAAATGAAGAGAATTTTTAAAATAAAATATTACTAACAATTCTAACCCTTCTAAAAAAGGTATATATATCTTAACCCTAACCGACCACTTTACTCATAATGTTTCAATTAGATTTCAAATCCCATTTTGGGCATTTATTGTTTTTTGGACAATTCGTCTAAGTATATAAATGCCAAAATTTTTTTCAATTTAATTGATTACTCGTATTAATGTATCATTATTTCCTAATTCGTATCTTGTTAGATATTTTAGACCAAATACTTATTTAAAATTTTAAATACAAAAATTTCTGTAAGTCGAATCACAAATGGCATGCTTAAAAACGAAGAGATTTTTTTTTAAATAAAATGTTACTAAGAATTCTAACTCTTCTAAAAAAAACTCCAAAACGGTTTAATATAAATAAAAATTCCATAATTTATTACTGTCACAACAGTTTCCGAGTTATATCTTCACCCGGGTGCGCTGGAATCTTCTTGATACCTTTGCATCACGTATCCAGTAAAAACGAATATATGCTATAATAATTCACCTGCGTAACCACAGAGTTTTCCAGAGAGATCCAATTTTCCACGGGAGCACTTCAGTTTCTGAGATGCAGATTCTATTTATACCTTTGATGTCATATTTCGTCAGAAGACACCTCAACAAAAAATAAAAATAACCAAAATCTGCAAAAAAAAAAAAAAATTCTGGGAGAAGAGCCTGCTCGGATTTCAAAAGAAAATCCCTCCAATTTCTCATGTAGCAATTTTCTATGCTTTTCCGTTTTATGCATATCGCAAAATAAAAGCCAAAAAAAGAAAAGAATCGTTTTGGCGTTTTCGCAAATCCTCGCCAATAAATATCTTTCCCGATCCAACCTCCCTCATTTCCGGTCTATCCAGTTTTAGGTTCTTTCTCGTTTCCGGTGATGTTCGGGGGACCCACCTGTCTTCTCTTTTCACCGGAAATATGTATATCCAATATCGATTTGATGAGTGCACTTCCCTGTGCACGTGTCCATACCCTTTTAGATTATCGCGCTTCCCGTTCTTATATTTCTGTAATATTTCATATTGTGATGTTTTCTCATAAAATTCATTTTAAAATTATTTATATTTAAAAAAATGAATTTGTGCCTTTGAAATATTCCATATAAATTGATAGAATATCACGAATGCATTTTCTATTCGACATTTAATATGGAATAAGGCATCAGATTTCCAAACATGTACAGCGATAAAAAGTGAAGAACCCCTCACTTTTATAAAAGTCATATTTTATTTTATTAAGTATTCTATAGTTACCGATTCCAAAGAACTTAAATTTTACACGTTTAATGAGAACAATGCTGTGTTATTGTTGTTACTCAAAACACTTGCCTGTGGAAAAGCCCCCTATGCAGATACAGCAGCAGATTTAAGCCGAAAGGAGCGTCTCTTGTCTTTGAAGTAGGGTCAAGAGTAAGACCTAGCTACACAATCACCATACATTTGCTTGCACAGCACCTTTTTACAGGGAGGCACAGTCACACATCTCACAGACAGCACACAGAAGAACAACCACGCCTGAATCGGGACTCGAACCAGGACTGCCAGAACATGAGAAAGCCGTGCTACCTCTGGGCCAGAAAGCCGCAAGAATAATGCTACAAAACAGATGTTCCTTTATTAATCTTCAACAGAATATTTCTTTTGACTTTTTCTCCTGTAAGAGACTCCACTTGATTTAAATTCAGGTAAAACGTCTTTTCTTTTGTGAATATTTTGGCTTCTTTAAATTAGAAAAAATATTGTGATGTTCCTTATCAAAGTAGAAGCCTTCTACTTTCATTCTCTACATGAATTAAAAACAATAACTATCAAAAGTTGTATATATGTAACAGATTTAACACAGATATTTTATAAACAGTTTTTATTATTCAAAATATTTATTATTATAGAGCATCTTTTTTTCAAAGGCATTCTATTTCCTTTTGAATTGAATCCAATTTTCTGAGGTTTAATATCTAAACAACATTAAGGAATGAACTTTTTTAATGGAGTTTGTTTTCCACTTTAGCATTCGTTAAGTAACTTTTGCTTTTATTTTCTTTACATTTAGAATTTTATTCTTTTGTCATGAGAAATTTTCTGTTTCTAACTAATTGAATCATATATTTCATT
>JAOUZG010036900.1:6322752-6366161 GCA_026289955.1 Argiope argentata | reverse complement strand
GTCATAAATCCTCAAAATTTAAAAATTTATGTCATTTAAAAACTACGGTGTCATAAACCCTCAAAATATTAAATTTTATGTTCTTAAACAGTTTTGCCAAAGCACAGCTCTTTCTAAAAACTACTTTGTCGCCATATTTTATACTTTCCCAAATTTTATTTGGAAAAGAAAGAGCTCCCTCTCTCTATATTATAGACCCTGTAAATGAAGATTGAAAAGATCAGAAAACTACTGTAATATATAATGACGAAAAACATTCGAAAATCTTGGGGAGTACTTTTCGAAAAACACCAGCAGCACTTCTTACATTGAGAACACCTGTGAGACCCAAAGAAAAATAGGGGCCCTTCCCCTAATATTCCCGAAGAACAATATTTTCTTTGAGAAGTGATGAAAAACTTCTTCATGGTATGTTATATATCAGAACACCTGTGATATGTCAGTGGAACTTTTTTTCCCAGCATTCATATCCTACCATCAAGAAAGAAAAATAAAAGTATATATATATATATATATATATAAGTTATTGTGCAAAATTGCTCTGTGGGAAGCTTGACTGAGATTTATAAGCCAAAAGTTGCTGAAAAAAGTGTATCCCGTAACCTGAGGTTCGATAAGACTTTTGTAGGTTTTCTGTTGTTATAAATCACTCCTAAAACTGGAGATAAAAAGCTAAGGATATGAGGAAAGAGGGAAAAAAATCATCATTCATCAAAATAGGCTGAAAATGATAATAAAAAAAAGAAGTTCACTCGGAAGCTCTGATCAGTTGGGCTTTGAATAAAACATTTTTGTAGCCCCCCGTATGAGCGTCTCGGAGCTCTCATAGATCGTGGACCGTTGTTTTACAAGACACTAAAAAGGCATAAATCAGCAGTGTTGGTGAAGGTAATATATTGTAGCTCAGAGAATCATAATCGGTTTCTCGTCATAAGATACAAAACGGTTAACAGTTACAGTAGCATGAAGTAGAGATTTCAAAAGAAATATCTAATTAGAATTCATTTTTGTAGACTTGTTTGAGTGATTTATTAAGATTTCAAACTTCGAATTTCAATGAGAAAGAGAATTATTGCAAAATATTTCAATTTAATTGTTAAAAGCGCTTAATAATGAATGGTGTATAGATTGAGGGTTACAACAGCTTTGAAATTTTTGAAATGCAGTATGAATGTCTAAGAGCTCTCATAAATCCTTAATTGTTATTTTGTTTTATATGGCATTTGATAGCATAAACAGCGTAGATCTTGTTAATAATTATTTTTTAGAGGTTATAACAGATTAATTATAAAATATTTTAGATGAATTGTAATTAAAAAGAATTTTCTTTTCGAATGAAACAGGTTTGTAATTTTTGAGATCCAGTAAGAAAGTTTAGGAATTCTTTCAAATTTTTAATTGTTATTTTGTTTTCAGGTTCTTAATAGCACAAATGGTATAGATTTAATAATAATTTTTATTACTTATTATAACAGATTTATTATAAAATATCTTAGCTTAATTGTATATAAAAATTTTTTTTTCCGCTTTGAATAATTTGAATGATTTCCGAAATCCTGAATGAAAAACCAATATCTTAAATCATTAACTGTTATTTTGATTTATAAAGCACTTAAGGGCATAAAAGGCTATTTATTCATAACTATTTATTAGCTACTATAACAGGCTTATTGTTAAATATTTGACCTTAATTAAAGTTAAAAATTATTTTGGATCTATTTTGAATAAATTAATTTTGTTATTTTTTATAATCCTATATGAATGTCTAGAAAATCTCATATATCGTTAATGATATTTTGTTTTTTAAATCCCTTTATAGCATAAGCAGTATAATTTTAATAATAATTCTTTATTAGTTATTATAACATATATTATAAAATATTTGTTTATTTGCATTTAAAAATGATTTTAGTAATGTTTTGAATAAAACAGCTTTATAATTTTTGCAATCCTGCATAAAAGTCTAGGCACGCTCATAAATCCTTGAATGTTATTTTGTTTTATAAGATATTTAAAAGCGTAAATAATATATTTTTATTAATAATTGTTTATTAGTTGCCATATTAAAACTATTATAAAATAGAAAAATTATAAAATAAATGTTTTTTTATTCATAAGTTAAAAAAGAAAATTTTTATCCTTCTAAAATCTGCTGCAATACTATAATAGTAAAATAACATCTAACACAGTAATAGTGTAGTATGAACAGCATTGTAATAACAATATACAGGTTGTCCCATCAAGACCGACTAAACTCTGCACAGCCATATTCGTTCTTTAGACTGCATAAAAAATGCCCAAATAACTGCACCTCTCTGACCCATAGTTTTCAAGAAAAATGGGAGAATAAATTTTCCAATTTACGAAAAAAGCCTTTATTTGGCAACTAGATTGGGCGTTGGGATCTTGTTTCATGGCCACCATGATTACCAGATCTGTACCCTTTGGATTGTAAAGGAAATGGTTTATCGAAACCCGATTACTTACTAATTAAAATAATTAGAAATGGACTTTGTCCTTTCGTGCGTTTAATTTTGTGGACATTACGATGTTAGAGCGTCTACAGTCAACCATTGCACGACTCACGAAAGAATGCCTCCATATGCGGGGGGGGGGGGCATTTCGAACATTTTCCTATTTAAACTTATGCAAATACAAATTTTCATGTTTCGAGTAAGTTTTTTTTTTTTTCGTTAACCGGATATTTTGTCATACATTTTCTCTTGCATTTTTCTCGAAAACTATGGATCTTAGAGGTAAAATTCTTCGGGCATTTTTTATGTTTTCCAAATTACGAATCTGGCTGTGCAGTTTAACCGGTCTTGTTGGAACACCTTGCATTTTTCACAAATTTGTCTGAAATATTATTGCTCGTGATATAGTATAGAATAAGTTATTTAAAAATATCAAATCCTCAATTAAAATTATTTGAAGAACATTATCAAAATTTTTATATCCATATTATTTTTCATTATCTGTTCTATTAATTCCATACATTTGGTCCGTTCGAATTCAAAATTCAAAAACTCTGACCTAAAAATCAACTGCATATTGCTCTGTAAAACTAGTTTCCTTTCAAATATTATTTCTTTGCTATGAAAAAAACAAGCGCTTCATATCTAGGTCATTTAATTTACTAAGCCATTTTCAAAATGTCAGTACCATTTCATCTGCAAAATTATAGTTATTCGTCATAACCATTAGAAACTATAAATGAATCGAAGTAATTAAATCAAATAAAATGGCGATAAAAATAGCATCGCATGCTTTTCAATCTTTTGTAACAGGGGGATAAAGATATTACCCAGGATGCATTATTCTATCAAACGCCTCAGAATTGTCTTTAGTAGGATTGAACATAAACAACAATAAAAAGACACCGATTTTTTAAAATAGTTTTCTTTTCCAATTCATTTACTTAATAGGGATGTCTTTTTGGATCCTTGAGAAAAATAATCACAAATGCTAAAGAAAACAATTTAATTCCTAAAATATAGTCGTTTAATTCACTTAGTTTATAATGTTATTTTTCAAAGCATCATTAGTAATAATATTGAGAAAACATTTAAATATTAAGCAGGGAAACACATACAGAAAAAAAATAAAGTGGGACACATACTCTTAGCTTTATTTTTGATAACTAATGATTCCCCAGCTAATGAAGAGAAACTCTGTGGAACAAGCTGTGCTTTTTTCTTTTTTTCGCTTATTATTCGCGATGTAAATTTATATTAATGGATTTATAACGACTTCAACCTTTTATTTATTTCTCCCTCTCGACACGCTAAACGTCTATTTGTACTAGCAGAAAACTTCATTAACTATCATCCAGTTCTTTTTCGAACGTAATCTATTGCCATTAGTTTTAATTCACGATGATGAAGATGTATACGAGTTAAAAGTGTTCGCGATTCTTAATGCTCTCTGAGCGAGTAGGTCTTTTGTAAACGCCCTGTTTGGCCATTTATTTGAATGCAAATTTGTATAAGTACTTTGTCACAATCTGTAAGGAATTAAGTGATGGATTTATGTAGTTTGACTGATCGAATGACAAATACAAAAGGATAAGAGATTTTGTATTTGTTAGTATACAGTTTGTGTTAATATATAAAATTTATATAAAATCTTTTTCTCGAAATAAGAACAAAACAACCTTATTCAGTAATCATTATATATGAAATGTTTATTAAGCGTTGTGATTTCACTGTCCTTATTGCATGAATCTGTTGTTTATACAATCATCTCATAGACAATGTTGCTCTTTTTTATTTTGTCGTATACAAGGAATATATAGAGAAAGTATTGTAACATTAAAACAAGATTTTAATGATCCTTATATATGAAGTTTTCACCAAGCGTTGGGATTTTACTGCCCTTATAGCATTAATCTGTTGTACATACAATCACTTTATAGACAATGGCGCTCTTTTTTATTTCCTCGTATACAAAGTATATACAAAGAAAAAATTGTAACGTAAAAATATTATAACAAGATTTTTATGATCATTGTAAATGAAGTTTTTATCAAGCGTTGGGATTTTACTGCCCTTATTGCATTAATCTGTTGTGCATACAATCACCTTATAGACAATGGTGCTCTTTTTTATTTAATCACATAGAAAGGATAAAGAGAGAAAGTATTGTAACGTAAAAATATTAAAACAAGATTTTAATGAATAGAAACATTTCAGACCATCCTTATTTACAAATATACAATTTGTATTAATATATGTTGTTGTTATTGTTACCTATGTCACTTTGCCTATGGACAAGCCCCCCGCTGATACAGCAGCAGATTTAAGCCGAAAGGAGCATCTCTTGTTTTTTTTAAAGTAGTGGCAACTAGGGCTAAGAGTACGACTTAGCTACACACTCATTACATTCGCTTGCACAGCCCCTTTTTACAGGGGGGCACAGCCACACATCTCAAAGATAGCACACAGAGGATCAGCTATGCCTTCAATTATTTAATTATCTTAAGCCATCTATCTCCTTGAAGATTCTATTATTTATTTATTTTTTGGAAAAAAAAATTGAAGGTGTCAAGTAAAACATATTGTCTATATATTGGGTTAGCAAGAAAGTAATTTCGGTTTGCACCACTAATTCACGTTATGTTTGTTTCGTTACGTTCGTTTGTTAGAATTTTTTTCTTTTAAGATTTGTTAGTTGATGCTTTTAGGTCAATATAGAAAACAATTTCGTGTAGTTTTGTTTTTAACAGTCAGTTTTAACACGGAGTGCATGGAGAGTTCTGGTCATTCTTCAATGTTTTTTGTTTAAATAAATAAAATATGTTTGCTATTTAATTTAAATAAATAATAAAATCATCAGTTTTCGATTATTTGTTTCCTTAAAGCTTTCAAATGTATGCAGTCTTTTCATTTCTTAAAAGAGAAAAATTACAATACTGATCTCTGAAGATTTGTTTTGTCTAAACAAAAGTGTATTCGACTCCCTTTGAGACAAATTTTCGTTACTTTTTTCTTCAAAAAGTAAAGAACTTTCAGCTCAGGAAAACTTTATGTACTTGGTATGCAAAGAGATAGTTTGTGGCCCCTTAGCGCCAACAAAATGCCAAAGGCTCGGTAGTCATGGAGATGTCGCTGTCCAAAAGGAAGAAGATTTTACTGTTTATCAGTTGCTCTGTTTTTAGGAATCTATTTCCAATGTGATGTTTATGATTTTTGCAGTCGTATAGTTGTTTTTCGTTTGTATTCCTATTTGAAAATATAAATTGAATATATAGTAACCGCAAAATACTAAGAGCATGGGTATTTGATAAATCTCGAAAATTCCTATCTCTCTTGATGGAAAGGGGAAAAAATGCTTTTTTGGAGTTACTTTTTTCAGTCTGATTGTGAGCATGATAATAGATATTTTGAGATAAAAGGTTAGTATTGAGTATGGAGTCTTTCGAGAAAAAAAAATTATTTTTCAAATACTACTATTAGCTTACACTCTTCCAATATATGTTTATATATCGAGTTCAAATTTTCAATCGCTTATAAATACTTTTTATTCATTCACTAAAGTATGCATTCTATTCGATTTGCTTCTGCACATTGTTTCACAGAAAGCATCTGCATAGACGCGAACATACATATACCTAGAAAATTACATATACTGTATACAGATAATCTTTATTATTAATAATAGTTTAGTCTTAGTCTCTCGTATTGGGGCCTTATTCTGAGTTAATAAGCTGCGCGGTTTATGTTTTAATACGAATAATACTTGATTTGCTATCCCATATTGTTTTATTGAAAGTATCACACTAATGCAAACATACATACAGAGAGAGAGAGAGAGAGAGAGAAAGAAAGAGATATACACATATTGTATACACATAACTTCCTCTAGAATTAGTAATAGTTTAGTCTTAGTTTCTTGCATTAGGAAATTATTCTCTATTAATTAGCTACCAAGCTTATATTTAAGCAATCTACTTTATTTGCTATCCCATATTGTTTTATTGAAAGTATCATACTAATGCAAACATACATACACACACACACACAGAGAGAGAGAGAGAGAAAGAGATATACACATATTGTATACATATAACTTCCTCTAGAATTAGTAATAGTTTAGTCTTAGTTTCTTGCATTAGGAAATTATTCTCGGTTAATTAGCTACCCTGCTTATATTTAAGCAATCTACTTGATTTCCTTTCGAATATTGTTTTATAGAATGTATCATCCATTTATTATCAAACATTTAGGGGGAGAGGGAATCTATCGGACTAATAAATCACTTCGACCCAGAAACTCTCCTCTGTGACAGCTGCATTTTCCCGATACTTCGAACCCGCCTGAACTGAAGATCAGTCAAGTCAAGTCAACCCTCCACAATGGGGTCCCAAACATCGCTAACAATTCTCTTCCGTTCCAATGGCAGCAGCTTGTAGAACCTCCACCTGCACCCAAGTGCCAGGATGTTCGAAGGACGTACCGAGAAACCTTAAGCAAGTGGTGTGTGTAACTCGTAGATAAAACCATCTCAAGGGTGTAGAGGCCGTTATCGAAATGTTACCAGAGAAGTCCCCGATATCTCCTTACCCTTTAGAGCGGCTGACTCAACGTCAGGTGGGACTTTCTGACCAGCTGCCTGACTTTCAGCGGGAGAGGAAGAAGTATGAAACTTTTGATTGGTTCAATTCTCAGCAGACATGAGGAAGAAAAGAAAGGTTATTGGCTGAAATGTATGAGAACATAAGATAAATTCAGTCGAATTTTTCAAGATTTGAGAGTCGTTTGTCAGTTTCTATTCTTTTCTAAAATGATAGTGGAAAAGGTCAGTGGTCAGTGGATAGTGAAAAGGTCTTCAAGCTGTTCTTGTAGGTTGAGTAAAGAAAATGATAAAGGTTTAGATAGAAATAGACAAATTACAGGAATCAAAATAAGATACAATATCTAAATCATAATTTATAGGTGGGAAATATAAATTTTTTTATGTGAATAGTTATTGAATTAAAATAGAGGTGAAGATTTGTCTAGATTATTTAAACGCTTTCCAAAATAAAACAATAAAAAGCATACAATATTCAGTTTTGATAAAATGAATCATTATGATTGAAAAAAAGTAATTCTGATCCTAGATACTTTATGCAGTGCTTTTTTTATAAAAAAAGTCATGTCCCTTTTTAATAATTGCAATAAATTTTTAGACATAATGTTGGACATAATTTTTATGGATTATAACCTTTATTCGAATATAATCCTTAAAATACTTCCTGTTTCTTGACAACTAATTAATATAAAAAGTAAAGTAAATCGAAGAAACTACTGATTATAGCTTTGAGTAACTTTCCTTTTTCTAGCAATTAAAATAAAGAACGAGCTTAGTAGACACAATCTATTAGAAACAGCAAAAACTATATAGATAAAATTTTATTTAATTTTAATTAATAACAGTTTTTTTACTGCCAAAAAGAAGCAATTCAGAATAATTTGATAAGTTAAACGAAGTAAATTTATTGAGTATTTACTCATTAAAAGATTACAAATTATTTAAATATTTTACTATACAAAAGTTTAAGAATTTAATAGATGTTTATGTTAGTAGTAAGGTTCTTTTCATAACGAATTCATCATTTTTTCAGTACTAGAAATCCTACAATGGCTCTGTTTTACGATTTGAAATAATTTATATTATTAGTAATCTTATTTGTACCATTAATATGCGGCTCATTTCGAATACAATATTTCAGTTAATACAGATTTTAAATTTAATAATTTTCACTATTGTGTTAAATAACTTTGTCTAATAGTTACATTTTCATTTACGTAAAATTATTACGTAAATAACTATTTACATAAAAATCTTTTTTATATAAATAACTATTGAATTAAAATAGCGATGAAGATTTGTCTAGATTATTTAAAAGCTTTCCTAAATAAAATTTAATAAAAAGCATACAATATTCAGTTTTGCTGAAATGAATTATTATAATTTAAAAGTAATTCTAATCCCAGATACTTTTTGCAGTACTTTTTTTATTAAAAAAATTGCATGTCTTTTGAATAGCTGTAATAAAATTTTAATTAATTAATTTCTAAAATTGTAAATTTTGTAAAATATAAAAAATGCCAATTAGTTACATTATGAGTTAAGTAATAACGTAGTGACAGAAATCGTATTATAATAATTCTGTAATAAAAATAAAAATCTTTTATTACCAATATATATTTTTATAGAGAAAAAATTTTAATATTATTTTTATTGATGACATTATTCATACATAATCTTATTTTCTCGAGTTTTTTTTCCAGTTTCAATCTAATTGTTATACCTCTATTGCCATTTATCCATATTTTTTACTAAATTTTATCAAATAATGTTTAAGAAAGGATTTCCAGTCTCTCATTGGTTGCTCTTTAAAAAAAGAATCATGCGTAACTTATAAATAAATAAAAAAAATGTAACAAAATGGGCTCAAAAAGCATTCTAGGGTTAAAGAAAAAAATTTCAGTAATTAAGTAATTTAAATATATATATATTAAGCAGTACTTTGAATTAAAGAATTGGGAATTAAATCTTCAAAATAGACAAAATAATTTATTTCTAACATATTTCACAACATTTTTAAATTATTTTTTTTCATATGTAGTTTTTTATCTTGTTTTTATTGAATGCATTGTACAGTAGTAAAATCCTCGAGTTAAATCATCAGTCTTAAAAATTGATCCTACTGCAATTAACGAATTCGCAAAATATGGATCGTTTAAATAGTATAAAAAGTATTCAGAAGGAAAAAATATTTTTTTCTTTTTTAAATTTAATTTCGAATTATTATAAGGAATAATCATACTTCAAAATACTATTTTACTATTAGAAGTTTTATTAAGTAAGCAATTTTAATGGAGAAATAATACTTAACACTCTTGAATAAAGCAATTCTAGTAATTTCTCTTTTTTGCTACAATCAATAAAGCCATAAATCATAAAATCGTCTGCCGCATGACTTTTCTGCTACATGAAGAGAAACTATACAATATGGATCGTTTAAATAGTAAAAATATATTTAAAAATAAAAGATTTTTTTTTTTGAGTTTTAACTTCAAATTAACGGAAATAAGTTCAAATTATAAACAATATTTTAACATTATAAAAAATATTCAAGGAGAATTCAAATTCTTAAAAATTAATGTATCTTTAGAGCTTGTGTCATTTTGATAATTTGTATTATAAGATATAAAAGCTTATAATACAAAAAGCCTGTAAAAAAGAACCAAATGAATTAACAAATGTAAGGTTTCAAGTAAATGAAAAAATTATTGGCAGCAATCAAATCTATAAATAGAAACTTTCTCCAAACATACTATTTGTTTTTTCATTTTTGAGCATTTCAACGGTCATCTATTAAAGAACATAAAGTATTTTTTTATCCATCTCTATCAAAAACAAAATTAAGCTTTTTGTATTCTTTAAAACTGATAAATGATTCTAGGAAATTGCAAGAAGACTAATGTAAATGAATAAAATATCATTTTTCATAGAAAAATAGAATTCTATGCTTTCTGATACAATATATGATGAAAAATTATATTCCCTGTCATCTATTGTAATATTATCCATATGAAATTTTTTTTTCATTTTCAGATCTATCAATCACAAAAAATAAGAAAAAAACATTAAAAACTTATTATTTATCGAAGTTTCGTTGTCTTACAATCTCTGTTGTTGTTGCTTCTGGCACTTACCATGGACAAACCCCCCGCTGATACAGCAGCAGAAAAACAGAGATGAGCGTCTCTTGTTTTTGAAGTAGCGCCAACTAGGGCCAAGAGTACGACTTAGCTACACACTCACCACATTTACTTGCACATCCCTTTTTCACATGGGGGGGGGCACATTCACACATCTCATAGAAAGCACACAGAAGAACAACCCTGCCCAAATCAGGACTCAAGCCTGGGACTTCCGGAACGCGAGGAAGAAGTGCTACCTCTGTGCCAGAAAGCCGGCGTTAGAAAACATAAATTTTTTAATGTCAATTATTGCCATCGAAATGGTTACCATGGCAACATATTGCCAGTACAATTTTGGAGAGATTCTAAAATTCAAAAATTTGTTGGGATATGATTTGAGAAAAATCCGTTCTTATTGAGTGTCTACATCGTGAAATGAGTAACTAGGTAATATTTCAAGTCAATTGGGTGTATAGTTTCGGAGATCTCGTGATAAGTCCGTGGTATGTCACTTATATTCACGATGTTGAGTTCTAACAAAATTATGGAATGATAAGGGACTGATCCATGAAAACCTTTGGAATCAGTTGAAAATAAATTAATTTCCAACCAGGCCCCTAAAAATAAAAAATAAGCATTTCGAATAAGCTCAGAAATAAAATGAAATGAAAACGCATATTTACTTAAGTAATGAAGAACATTAACATATTTTATCCCGACTTTTCAACTTTTAATTTGCTTTTTATCCTCCCGACACATCCAGATTGTTTTAAAGTCAAAGAAAGGGATTTGAGTTTCGGTTGTTTCCCAACTTAACCTGCGATTCATATCTCCTGCGTGTCTTTTTAATTAGCGCTAATTACATCACGCAATCAATAAAGTCGAGCACACATTCGCTCCCAATTACAACTTTCGCCAATCACAGCCTTAAATATCTCCATAAAAATGACTCCACTTCAAACACCACACGTTATTAACTGTGGGAAGGAACTGTGTTAAATCAACACACTTGGCCATCCCTTGACAGCTGCCAAACCTACTGGGCAATCCACTTAAACAACTCTAATCTGATTACCCCAGTGCGGAGCTGCCAAACGGCGTCACTCCCAATTAACATTTCAACTCCACCACAATTCCCCATTTTTGAAAAAAAAATCCCTTTTCCCCATATAAAAACTTCCCGAAATATGCCTAATTAACAAACAGATTCTCCAGTGGAAAAGATTTTAATTTTATGAGTGGATTTTTTCGGTTATTTTATTCTTTAAAAAAGAACGGTGTCTTTTTCCTCCAATGAAAAGTTTCATCGATCGGTTTTCCGTCCCATTAAAGCTGCCGTTAGGCCCGAAGAACTTATCAGTATTGCACCCCCCCCAAGAGTCAAAGGGAGAGGGAGGGAATATTTTTAATTCCGAGCGCGACTCCCGATGCTCCCCCAGGACCCGCAATCTCGACGGCTGGTAATTTTTATCGGGAATCGCTGGCTCGTGAAAGGGATTTTCAATGGGACAAGAGAAAAATGCTTCATCACCTCACCACCAGGGTGCGCATAAAAATTCAACGTAAGTCGATGGACCTAATGAAATGAAAGTACATTATTATTGAAGTTCTTAATGACATTCTTCACCGAATATGTTGTTGCTTTGGTATGCTTGCCGAATATGGTGTTGCTGAACCTTTTTCAATTCCTACTATTAGTTCATATTCTCCCTATATATATCTTGTTCAAATTTTCATCATTAATCAGATAGTTTTTATTCGTTCACTCAAGTTCAAATATATATTTTTAAACTTGTATTAGATGACGATGTTAATCAGTTTTTTTCACATATCAATTCATTAATCGAATTTAATTCGTTCATAAATCGAATTAATTTAATTTAATTAATCGAATTAATTTTGTCAATTCATTAATCGAATTTAATTGGCTCATAAATCGAATTAATTTAATTTAATTAATCGAATTAATTTTGTCAATTCATTAATCGAATTTAATTGTTGTCGAATTTAATCAATCGAATTTAATTTTTGTTTAATACTTTAAATAGAATTTTAATAGTTTGTAATGAAAATTGAATTTAGCATTCAGTAGTTCAGTCGGCAAAATGCAAGGATTTCAGCATTTTCCAGTGAAGAAGAAGAATGCGAGTTTAATTCTTTCAAAAATCAATACCTTTTTTGATATATTTTTGAAATTTTTTAGCAACTTTATACAGTAATTCTACCGTATGTATGCACTTATTTATTATAATTGTAATTATTTAAATAAAATTAACAAAAAAATCTTTGTTGACCTAAGTAGGAATTGACTCTAAAAAAGTATTTTTTTGATTTTAATTTCTTGTTTCCTTAGTGAAAGGGAATGCAAACGACTTCGTAAATTATTTGAATTTAAATAATTTAAACTCGATATTTTTACATTAAAAATCAAATATGTGAAAAAACATCTCTATAAAACATTATTCATTAACGTTGGCACAGAAATCGACTTTATTAGCAATCTTCGAATGGCAACAGTCCAATATAAACAAAGCATAATACGAATTTTAGACCATTTCATTCACTGAACATTTTTGCAGTTGTACTGAATGAAACACTTCCATACTGGAACTGAAAAATATTGTTAGAAATGTTATGGTGATACTTCACCTTGTCAAAAAACAGGATAATCACTTAGAGGATACAAAATTTAAAAGAAATCACGAAATAGGCTTATAGAAATTGTTCAATCAAGTACAAAGATAGGCTTAACCATTGCCAGATAGATCAACATGGTAAAACTTAATATTAATGTACCGTTTCTCCTCAAGAATGACAAAATTGTGCCAATCGTCCAAAAACTCTTTTAAAGTTTGCAATCCTAAATATATAGCAGCAATTCTAAAAAAACAGTTTTTAAGTTTCAATGGAAAATCGTCATTATTATATATAGCGTAAAGACGTTCCAAAAAATTTCGGTTTTGTTGCCCATATATAACAATCTTAAATATGTCCTGCATTAGGAAATTGATTCTCATGTGTTTTAAATAAAATATCTTATAAAAATGCTTTTTGTATTATCTTAAAACTAAAAAAAAATACTTTTTTAGTTCTATCAATTTCCTTTTCTTACAATTTCTCATTTAACTTCAAAAATAATTTTAATTCAATTTGATACACACTATATGGATGAATGTTTTTAAATACCATGATAGAACTCAAATTCTCAAGCATGTTCTTTTGCTAATCATTAAATAGAGAATTATCATTAATAAAGAATTTTTACTTTTATTTTATTTCATAATATATACTTTTTGCAATTTGCAGTTAATTACTTTAATTGAATCTTCATTTCTTTTGTTTCAAATTACAAGGTGAAATGATTTTGAAAGAAAAGCATCCCACATTAATAAATAAAATACTAAAAAAATCAATATTCCGGACGAACAAATCTGGTCGCCAAAGACGATTAGAATATATGTCAAAACTGTATGATTTATGTCACACTAAGGCATTATCTACAATAGCGCAATAACATGAATTGTAGATAACGTAGAACTCATTAAACACTAACTCATTCAACTATGACATCGATTCTAAAACTTTTGTTTTATTTTTATTCAGGGTGAATCGAACATTCCCTGTATCTCCAAATCCAAAAGTCGCTGAATTCGAAGGTCATGTATTTCCCAAACACGTATTCAGCTTCAAATTTAATCGCTGAAGCACCAAAAATTTTACCGAATCAAAATCCCCACAACTTATGAAGTTTTCATAGATAACTACATGGTGTCAAATGCTCTATGTTTTCCTCCCAACCAAAATGTAATAAAAATCCATTATTGTAAGATTTTAAATGGACGACACTGAACGAGAACCAACTACCACACAGGAACTTCTTATCATCATTTCTTAGGTGCTCCCGGTGAGATACGAAACAAAAGAGAATGTAGTCCGAGATTCAAAGAGTGTGCCATAAGCAATTTTCAAAGTAATTTATCATTTTTTTTTGCGTGAGAACATGATGTTGTTTTCGTTAGGAGGTTTTGATGTTTCCGAAATCACTGGGTGAAAGATAAAAGTCCTGGGCCTCCGAAAATTATCAGTTGAAGAATTTTTTTACCTGCTTTTACCAGTATTGCATTATTATTAAGTATGCTTCTTTGAAAGCAGATGCGTTTTTAAAAGATTGACTTTTTTTTATCAGCATTGCTTTATTATCACGTAGTCTTTTTTGACAGAAGATGTGTTTTTAAAAGGTTGACAAAGAACTATGACATAATAGTTGTTATATCATCTCAAAATTAATCGAGCTCCAAAAATTAGTTTGCTACTTAGAAAAATTGAAAGTTTAAGTTTTTATATATATTTTAGGGAGTTTATAGCGGATGCGCTAGGCCCGAACTCCCAATCTTATGATTAGTAGCCGAGTATCATATCGATCAAGCAAAAGGGACCCTTTAGCTCGAAGGATATTAATTGGCTTATAAAGCAATCACCACAGATTATCCCCCCAGTGAGTTGACGAACGATTCTTATGTGAAGTGTTGGTGATGATGTTAACAACGGTCATTGAGTCGCCGATAGAGGACGCCACGACAGTTGAACGAAGCCATGTGCGAAGGTTGCATTTATCCAAGGTCGGACGTCGGGTTACCATTTTAGGGAGATTATAGCGGATGCGCTAGACCCGAACTCCCAATCTTATGGTTAGTAGCCGAGTATCACACCGATCAAGCAAAAGGGACCCTTCAGCTCGAGGGATATTAATTGGCTAATCAAAATCTTTCTAATGTGAGAATAACCAGATATGGCAGACATGTTCATTTTCCTCAAAGGCTATGCGAGAAAATTTGAGAAAATATTTTCAAGTTTTTTTTCTCTATAATATATATATGTGTGTGTGGAGAGAGAGAGAGAGATGTCTATTGATTGTTTCTCATCTGGTTTAACCCTTTATTTACCGAACCATATTGCCATCAATTTTTCAACTTCATTTTTGCTAAAATAGTTAAGTTTCCTTGCAGAATAATTCCAGAGAACCCAAAAGAAAAATTTTCATTAATAGAAATATCTTAACTATTAATTAAATATTTTTCATTCCTACATTTAGCTTATATTGTTTTTGATATTCGGGTAACATTGTCCCTGTTCTTTAGAATACCATCCACAAAAACAGTCATATTACAAAGTTATTATCCGGATTTTAATGGTACTGACAGTAAATAAAAGGTTAAACTGGTTAATGTTTAAATTAATTAAGACACATAATAACTTAAAAAATAATAATGTTCTCACATTGATAATTTGAAATTTGCGATGAAAGATTTCATTTTTTAATTAAAATTCTTTGTTTTATTATTTATCGATAGAGAAAACTAAAATTGAATATATGTTTCATAATGTGGTATAAATATAATAAATAAACATGTAATGTATTTAATAGTGTAATAAAAATGTAATCCAAAGTACAATAGTGTCTAGTGTAAAAATCATATACCAAATACAAAAGCTTTAGCTTAATTTAATGTTCAATTATATTGATCACATATGTATGAAGGAATTGACAGACATGAAATAAATTCAGTTCAAGGTTCGAACTTTCTTACCTTACCATTTTTCTTCCTTGTATACTTCGCATAGGAGAAAGTAATAAATATACATAACATACTACTTCGTGGAAATTCGCTATTTTTCAGAGTTAGATACCGACAGATACACCGTTGCTTTTCTTCGTTATTTTTGTTTTAGTGCTTACAGCAAGATGTTTCAAAGAGTTATTACTGGAAGACGCGAAAGTTTCAAAATTAAAATTTACTTCGTAAGGATTTTAATAACGTACTTTTAAACGCCGAAGTTTTTGGCACTGGTGCAACAAATCTGGAATATCATGAATTTTATTGCTTCTGATCTTTTCGTTTAGTGACAAATAAATAGCTTTCGCATTTTAATGCATATTAAAAGTCAAAAATTATTTTTAAATTTATTTTTAATACATTGTAAGCTTTTAGAGAAAAAAATAATTTTTTTTCATTCCTATTTTATTATCGTTTGCGTAATGGATTTCGAATAATCTTTTTAAAGCGTGAATTTACTTTTTTTTTCAAAAATCTAAAAATATAGTTAGTAAAATAATAGTTAGATATAATATAATAAATATAAAGTAAAGTAATTTAACTAAAATTTGATTGTAAATGAATATTTCTTTCAGCAAATAAGAACTATATGGAAAGAATTCTTCACAGTTTTAATCATTTGGAAGTATATTTTATTACCAATCTGCAACTTCGTATTACATACATTATTTCTGAATTTATTACTTTGAACTAATTACTAGCATTATTTTGTATTTTATTTTAAATCTATTTTCTAATTTTAGAACAGAACTTAACAAATTTTCTTCCTATTTTATTATCGTTTGCACAATGCACAAATGTCTGATTTTCATATATAAAATTATCTCTTTTTCATTCAAAAATCAGAAAGTATAATTTATACGATAATAATTAAGTGTAGCATAATGGAAGAAAAAGTAAAATAATTTAATTCA
This sequence comes from Argiope argentata, assembly GCA_026289955.1. Taxonomy (NCBI): domain Eukaryota; kingdom Metazoa; phylum Arthropoda; class Arachnida; order Araneae; family Araneidae; genus Argiope; species Argiope argentata. Next base: position 6,349,439 of record JAOUZG010036900.1, on the reverse strand, counting down.
ATTTTGATTGTCTGAAATTTGTGATGGATATTTTGTTTCAAGTAATAAAAATTATATGGCAAGAATTCTTTGGTATTTTAAATTTTTGGAAGAATATTTTATTACTAGCCAGAAACTTCGTACTTCTTATTTTTAAATTTATTATTTTCAGTTAATTATTAGCATTATTTTGAATTTTTTTTAAATCTACTGTCTAATTTCAGAGCAGAAGTTTCAAATTTATTCATTCCGATGTTATTATCGTTTGCAAAATGGATTCCAAATAATCTCTTTAATTTTCAGACAAATAATTATTTTTTTAATCTTAAAAAATCTGGAAAAATGGTTAGTAAAATAATAGTTAGATAAAGTATAATGGAAGAAAAAGTAAAATAATTTACTTAAATTTTTTTTGTCTAAATTTTCCGATAGATATTTTTTTGTAAAAATAGGGGTTACACCGAAAGAATTCTTCAGGTTTTTAATTATTTGGAATAATATTTTATTATTAGCCGACAACTTCATATTAGTTACAATATTTCTGAATTTATTACTTTTAACTAAAATTCTATTGTATATTTCCTTTTTTCCTGTTTTTTCTATGATAGTTATATTTAAAGAATTCAATATTTTATTTATGTGGAAAAATATTTTATTACTAGCTGACAATTCTAATAGTGACTTTTTCTTTATTCATCTAGAATTCCTATGTTTAAGTATTATCGTTCACCATATTCTTAAGAATTATTCGTTCAGAATCTTGATGCATTTTTGTATTCTCATTAAAAAATAAGATTGATTTTTTTTAAATTGGTTTATAAGACAAAAACATTGATATGGTAATATACCACTTGAAATTGGTACCGTTAAAAAGAATTTTTAAATTCTTAAATGATAAAAAATCATAATTGTGCAGAATTTGTTAAAAAAATTTTAGCTAAAATTTCAAAAAAAAAGCATAAAGTGCATGTTTTCTCCCTCCGAATTGTAAATGTGCATTTTTTGCAACCCTAATTCAAACTGTCTAACCCTATAGAGTCAGCGCAACACAAGCCCACATACGTTCATCTTTTATTTAAATCATTCGATGATCGATTTTAATTATTCCCTTACATGGATTTTGAATATATTCAAATATTTGTAATGGGAGACAAAATTGTAATCATTTTCTTATTATGAAATAAAAAATTAAAATTATCATTAAAAATTAATTCTTTTTAATGAAATAAAGTATATTGTTTACAAAATATCTAGGAGTATGATCCATAGGAAATAATTAGATGCGTATATAAATTACGAAAAAAATTGATTATTTCTTTCAATTTTGGGAAGAAAACCTTAAAAATTGTAAATATATAATTTTTTGTAGATACAATTTTTAATACGAATACGAATTTTAAAAATATTTTAGTAATTAAAATAAAATATATGTCATAAAATTTTACTTTCTATAAACTTAATTTTTACGCTATTTAAATATTTGCAATTATATATAAAACTGTAGAAATTTTCTTTTTTTATATGTGAAATAGGTTTCCTTATATAATTATAGATTTTGAAAAGTCATGTCAGCGTTTATGTTGGAATTGTGGAGAATGGTAGTGTGGACCGAACTCGCAACGATAGCGTTCGTAGCTGCTTAACATAACTAAAAGATAAAAGTGATCACTTGTGTCCAATGGTGTTATCTGTCTTATGAAGCTTTCACCACAGAATTATTATGCAATCATAGTTAAATTAAGTTGAAAAACATAATGCATATATCAGAAAGTTAGAAAATCTTATATTAGCTTTAATAAGATACTGATGATTTTGAATAGAATCATTGTATTACTAAAATTTTTTATATTATATTATAATAATTATACAATATTAATATTTAATATATTAGCAAATGTTTATTCAATAAATAAGGCGCTAATTATTGACATTTTTTTTAATTTCAAGCTGTCTCATCTGAATGCAAATTTACGGTCGATGTAATTATTATTACCTATTTTTCTGATTGTGCTATTTATTCTCCTGCAGAATAAAAAGAAGCAATAAATTATACGACTTTCGTAAAAATCTGATTCTTTTTTATTTGCGTATTTTATTTTCATTGATTTTTATAAAATACCTAATTGTAATAATTGATGAATTTTTGATAATATAATTTTAAATAAAATATTTATAAATAATTATTAGGCATTAATTTATACTGTAGAATTTTTTTTAAAATTTGAAACCGTATAACACTGGTGTAGCTTTATTTAAAAAATAATTGATCACGTAGTTTATAAGAATTATGTATTTAATACAAAGGTCCCTTTGAATACATAACTAGAGTCAATTTTAAAAATAGTTGCTTTATGCGACTAGTTGTTCTCCCACCAAGTTAATAATAATAACCCAATAGTGACAATGAATTTCGTTAAACTTATTCTTAATCTTAACAAGTGAAGGCACTATTTTAATTTTGTCTGTTTATTATGATTAGTCAGCTTTAAAAAAAGAAGACGAAAATACAAATGGCAAAATAAATTCAACTCTTAAGGTTGGGGATTAAGTAAAATTTTTTCTTCAATATATCTCGCAATGGAGGATGAGAGAGGGAAGATGATTCTTAAATAAAAATTGGTGAACTCAGTATATTAGTAAAGACTGAGGACTCTGTTGTGGGTTTTTTTTTCGTTCAGAGAATGTAGAATTAAATAATATTTTTGGCTACTTACGTATTATATCGTCTTCGCCAACCATCGTCAACAGTTTAGTAACTCATTGGTGACAGATTTAAATTTGGCGATAAAGATAAGTGGATTACACCATTGCCGGATTGCCATAATTGGTGGTTTAGCAACTCATTGGCGGTGACTTCAAATTTGGCGATAAAGTTGTGCGGTCTTTTAGAAAAATAAAAAATTAGACCCAAGATCATTGGTGTCATATTAAATTTTATAAGCACTGAAATAGAAAAAAAACATCGGTGAAATATTGCCAGTGATTGGTGGCTATGGAAAGAGTTCTTTGTTTTATCGAATTATTTTAAAGATTGCATTAAATTTGAGAAAGTTATTCAATATTTCTTGGTGACATGGAAAAATATCAATCTTTTTTGCAAATGTGTAATCTCATAAATTTACCAGGATTAACTTTTAGTTATATGTATTGATAGACAGTGTATTAATATAAATATAATACTGATATTTATATATACTTGCATATCAATTTTAGTATAGTTGGACTATTTTATATACTAGGGAGTTTCGATCAGTTCTATTGTGTTTCTAATTCAATACTGCCACATATGGGCTATGTTTGATAGGCAGCTGAGGAATGCAAAGGGATAAACATATCACTGCCTGGATTCCAGGTTTAGTGAATCAATAAATGCATATGCGGTCACAGTTACTCCATTGGAATAAATAGTCAATGAAATAGATGTAAGCTTTATCTTATCTTATCTATCTGTCTATAAGCCAGAAAAAGAAGAAAAACATATTCAAGAATTTCTTAATATTACTATGTATACATTTTATTATTTAAAACCAAATGTTGTGGTCTCCCTAGAACTTATTCGGATACCCTCTAATAATTGTGTATTGTTACTCCACAATGTTAAATATTGTTGCAAAAAACACTATTACGATGGTGATTATTTTTTGACGATTAATCACCATCTAACGGTAATAATGTTTATTGCAACAATATCTTTCATTACGTGATGTTGCAACAAACACTATTATAAACAGCATGCAAAATGTTTGCAACAATATTTTGCAAATATTTTGTTTATAATCAATATGAAAGTACCAGAAGCCAGCATAAATATTTTGTGTACCTTTTATTGAACCAGTCGATGTCAAAATTTTATCGAAAACTACAATTGCAGTCATAAAAGTACTTACGAAATTTCATATATTTAAATAACTGCGTTTTTTTCTGCCATTGATCTTATGTATTTGTGTAAATAGAAATGAACAGATAGCTAATCATCTTTTTAACAGATTTAGTTCAAAAGTTGATTCAGATCTTCTCTTTAGATGGTCAGTATATTTATCAAATTTTATCCATTTAGGTCTGTTTGTTGTTTTTAATTATCGTTTTAATTTATATTCTATTATATTATAAATAGGACAAGCGAATTTTGAATAGAGTAGTTCAAAAATTAGAGATAAATCTAAATCTTTGTTTCATACAACAAATTTCATCCATTTAGAAGATAGCGTTTCTGAATTATTGTGATTACAAATAGATATCATTTCTGAGTTATTGTGATTGTAAATAGATATCGTTTCTGAATTATTGTGATTGCAAATAGACATCGTTTCTGAATTATTGTGATTGCAAATAGACATCGTTTCTCAGTTATTGTGATTGCAAATATATATCTTTTCGGAGTTATTGTGATTGCAAATAGATATCGTTTCTGATTTATTCTGATTGCATTTAGATATCGTTTCTGAGTTATTCTGATGGCAAAAAGATATCGTTTCTGAGTTATTATCATTGCAAATAGATATCGTTTCTGAGTTATTCTGAAAACAGGTAGATATCGTTTTTGAGTTATTGTGATTGCAATAGATATCGTTTCTCAGTTATTGTGATTACAAGCATATATCGTTTCTAAGTTATTGTGATTACAAATAGAGAGAGATAATTACAATAAGGAGTTACTTGTTTTCCAAACTCAAAGAAATCTGAGACGTGGTTATTCATGAAAATCTCGAGTTCAAATTTTAGATGATTATAATATTTTCTCTTCGTATACTTTCTATTCAAGAAAGTAAAAGCCTTGAGAAATCTTAATTTGATATATAAATTCTTTGGCAACAGTGGGAACCATCCATAAACAAAATTTTTTTAGAATTATAATGAGAATTCAAAACAGAAGAGTTAAAAAGTTTGTAATAATTAATAGAGTCAATAGTTATTATTGTAAGTAAAACGTTAATTGAAATTTATTAATTTTTTTGGGTGTAAAGATTTGATTTCTCATTTAATATACCTTTAATCTTTCTTTCAGATTAATGTCCTGATTTTAACAAATGGCTATCATCTTTGGTGAGTAGCTTTAATCCACTATATTAATAATATTTGTTTAGTAAGGGCCAATACTAATAATAAATTTCTGCATCAAGAGAAAGTACCCGTCCAAATTATATTTCCAAAAACTAAGAACTTTCTTATTTGTTAATTATTCGGGCAAAATGGCTAAATCGATTTGCGAATAATATGAAAGAAATTTTCCAATTGACCTCAAATAATAGTTGTGACCAAAAGTTGATATAGAGAAATAATAGGAGTGAGACTACTATACATCAATGTACATTGAGAAATTAAAATTGTAGTCACTGCCTCAGAAGTAATATAACATAACCAATTACCTCTATAAATTGGTAATTGCGTATTATACCGTCTTCACCCACGATTATCGACGGTTTAGTAACTTTTTTGTTGACGGATTTAAATTTGACTGTAAAGATCAACGGATTACACCATTGTTGGATTGCCATAATTTGCGGTTTAGAAACTCTTTGGCGATAGAGTTAGACGGTATAATACATAAGTACCAAATTTTCTAAAACTTTCTATAATTCACCCAGAAGTCCTTGAAATTAATAATTAATTAATAGTTAGGTAGCTAAAATATTAAAAGGCTAATTGATTACAAACAATTGAGTAGAAATTTATAAAATTATCATATTAGAAAGCGAATGAAAATGATTTCAAAATTCTGTCTTAGCAAATAAGAAAGAAAAAAAAAGATGAACCCAAAGGGCATGTAGTTAATTGATTAATAAATAATGAGGTTGTGAAAAGATTAAAATACTGAATTTCTATTGGTTGTAGACAATTGCGTAGTATTTTATAACTTTTTCGTACCAGAAAGTGAACGAAAACGATTTCGAAATTCTTTTAACAAATATGAAAGAAAACAAATGATGACACAACAATATATAAAATTAATTCATTAATAAATAACTGGATTACGAAAAGATTAAAATGCTGTATATCCACAGTCTAAAGATAATTTCGTAGAATTTTATAACTCTATCCTTCAAGGCAGTGAGGAAAACCATTTTAAAATTCTCTTTTAACAAATATGAAGGAAAGTAAAAGACGACACAAATCTGCATGAAATTATTTGATTAATAATGAAAGAGGTTGTGAACGGATTAAAATACTGAATTCCCATTGGTTAAAGATAAGTTTGTAGAACTTTATAGCTCTATACTTCAAGAATGTGAGGAAAACCATTTTTAAATTCTCTTCTAGCAAATATGAAAGAATGAAGTTATTTGAGTAATAAATAATGAGGTTGTGAAAAGATTAAAATAATGAATTGTCACAGGTTAAAGGTAATTTCGTAGAATTTTATAACTATACCCTTCAAGGAAGTGAGGAAAACCATTTTAAAATTCTCTTCCAACAAATATGAAAGAAGGCAAAAGATGCCACAAATGTACATGATATTATTGGATTAATAAATAATGAGGTTGTGAAAAGAGTAAAATACTTGATTTCCACGGGTTAAAGAAAATTTCGTAGAATTTTATAGCTCTATCCTTCAAGGAAGCGAGGAAAACCATTTTAAAATTCTTTTTTTAACAAAGAAAGCAAAAGATGACACGACCATATATGAGATTAATTTATTAATAAATAAAAAAAGTTGTGAACAGATTAAAATACTGAATCATCATTGGTTAAGTATAATTTTGTAAAATTTTATAACTTATGAAGGTGTAAATTGAAAACGATTTCAAAATTCTATCTAAACAAATATATTTGCAGAGAAAGAATTAAACAATATCACCCAAATTAAATAACAATGCGCCAGATTAGCAATATATAATAGAAGCTACTTGTTTTATGTTAAATGCAAAGTATGTGAAATGAGAAAATTTCTGTCGACGAAAGCATTAATCACCCCCCTTTTTTTACACTTCATAAAATTACTCTTAAATCCTTAATTCTCTTTAAAGGGATGCTATATCCATTTCATTACATCCAAGATCCCACTGTTACCACTTTTCATTCTTGGAGAGTTCCCACTCCCCATAGATAAACCCGAGAATCCAGAGAAAAAAAGAGTAATAAAGATTCTTAATAACCCTGAAGTTATTTTAAATTTTCTGACACATTTTAATTAGACAACGTTTAGGACGTTTAATCAACGTGATTCAAATTCGTAAGTCAACAAAGAGGGATGAAAAGAGTGGGTGTGCTGAAAAAAAATGTCATCATGATGTCTTTGACATCGTTAGTTTTATAGTTTTTAATTAAAAGTCCAACAGAGCATAATTTGACTATGCCTTTTGATTGGTCCATTATCCTATAAATTGGTAATGAAGTCGCTCTTCCAATAAGCCACGACTTTTGAAGGACCTCGGAGAATTTCGGTAAAGAATTGGAAGAATGAGAAAAGAGAGTTCGTTCGGTGCCAGAGGGCTTATGATAAAGTATAGAAAAGAGTTCTTTGTATTTGTGAAAGAGTGAAAGATTAATAGAATGGGAGTGGAAGGGGGGGAGTTGTTTGCTCTGGGAGAAATAAGATTATATTATTTGGTAAAAGAGCTCTTGAAATGATCTGTGACTAAATTATTTTCTCCTTTTTTTAAAATAAATGTCCATTTGAATCTCAGATTTCGTTATGGAAAATAAAATGGGCGATTCTCGAATGTAATTAGAAAATAGATTCTTTTTTTTTTGCTTGTGGGTTTACTGAAAATTTAGATTACCAATGAAGATGATGGTATTAAATGCATTTAGGAGTTTATTGCCTTTTCTTTAATTTGCTGTAATATACGAATTTAAAAAAAGATTGCCTTATTGATTGTCATTTTGGATATTGTGGGTTTCAAATAACAAGTTTATTTACATTTTTCTGGGGGTACTGGGTCAGAGGTGATCGTTCTCTGTTCCAGGTCTAAATTACGATCTGAGATGAATGAATGAATTTGCATGAATGTAATCCGCCTCATAAAAAGGTTTGTGACGTGTGTGTAGCTAAGTCGTACTCTTGGCCCTAGATGGCGCTACTTGTAAAACCAAGAGACGTATTTCTTAGGCTTAAAATCTGCTGATCGTATCAGCGAAGGCTTGTCCACGGCAAGTGCCATTAGTCACAACAACAGCACAACAACATTTACATTTTTCACAAATCAATATCAAACTCATTAAAAAGAGTCTACAAAATAATAGGATATTCATACATAATTTGTTGTGTTTATGGAAAAGTGCTTATTAAACGAACAAAAAAAATCTCTTTTCTATCATAATACATTCATAAGTTAAAATTTCAAGTGAATGGCTTACAGCCCCATGTTCCCATCTTTCAAAGCATTGGTATATGTTCAGCAGTCTTTCTTCAACAGCACCCATAAATACAATTATAAACAAAAGTACGCGCTTACGCGTAGTAATACGCGCTTTTAATATAATTTACAATCCTTTTTACTACTTATGACGTTGCTTACGATTTTAAAAAAGGAATTTTTATACTAAGCCAAAATTATTCCGATTTTTTAAATTGAAACAAAAAAAACTTATCCTTTCAAAATATATTTAATGATCTTCTACACATAATTCGTCGTTGTTGTTTTTTGCCTGTTAATAAGGTAAGTTGTGATGGTTTCGTAAATTGTATTCTCCATTTAAGTCACTGCGATTGAAAATATTTAGGGCATTCTAAAACATTGGGATATAGGCAGTAGTATGTAGGAAACAAAATTAAATATGACCTTATTATTCATCTAGGCTCAATAATAACAGCTGAAAAATTAAATTCAACATAGTTAAAAACGCTCAGTGCCGGCTTTCTAGAACAGAGGTAATGTTTCCTTCTAGTGTTCTGGAAATCCTGGGTTCGAGTCCGGTTTGGACATGGTTGTTCTTCTGTGTGCCATCTGTAAAATGCCTTGGGGCTGTGCAAGCAAATGTGGTGAGTGTGTAGCTCTTGGCTTTAGTTGGCGCTACTTCAAAAACAAACAAAGAGACGCTCCTTTCAGCTTAAATCTACTGCTGTATCAGCAGGGGGCTTTGTCCATGGCAAGTGCCATAAGTAACAACTACAACAACGTTTAGTGTGAATAGATGTTAATTTCATTGATACCATTGACACTGACAACTAACGGGGCGTAGTTCAAATATACGCTAGTTGAGTAAGTTTAATAGTTTTATATATAGTTTAAATAGTTGTAGTAAATTGTCGGGTTATTTAACCATCATATGAAAAAAATTCGAATAAAATTGTTTTATTCAGAAAATATTCACTAAATTGCAAATAAAATAATACGAATAACCATTTAAAAATATGGAAACAAAAGATTAAGACACTTATAATTGCAATTTTTCAAAGCACCGCACCAGATATGCTGACAAAAAATACGAGTTGAAGTATCGTTCCGCTTCTGTATCGTTCGTATTTCTGGAAGGATTCATATTAAATACTTATAATTGTGCTGAATTTAAACTTTCAACTATTATTTTTAATTTTCGATAAACAGCAAATGTATACTTAGTTTTTAAATAGTTCTGTAAAGTTGAGATATGAATTTATGTAGGCTTTGTGCAGTAGCTCAAACTTTCCTACTCATAATAAATTCTTTATAGCCTCATAAGTCATATAATTTAATAATATAACAATTTGTTTATCCCTTTCCAATACCTGGTGAATTTTTATAAAACATTAAAGCTCTGAAATATAAACAGGTTTTCATATGCTACTTTGGATTCTAAAAATGTTTATTAAGATTTTTGTCCAAATGCTTGTAGTTAGATGGTATGGTGAAAGCTTCATAACCTAGGTAACATCCTCCGGATACGAGTAAATACTTTTGTCTAATGTCTATGTTACTCGGCTTCAAACCCTAATGTTGAGAGTTCGGTCCTATCTACCATAGAGCAATCTAAACCATTCCCTACCTTGAGTAAGCAGATTCTATAGCTGTTGCGGCGCCCTCTAGCGGTAGCAAAAGTCGTCAGTCGCATTAGAAACAACAGCCAACATCACCAACAACAACACATACGTTTACTAAATGCTTGGGGAAAATGTATTGTTCATCTTACCGCCGACTCCTTCGTGGGAGAGTATATTGTAAAAGCTTCGTAAGTTAAGTAACATTCACCCGACACGAGTAATTACTTTTGTCTTGTGGCTATGTTTCTCTGCTAAAAACGCTAACATTGCGATTCGGCTCTACCCATACATCACAATAGAAACAATACTTATTAGATCTAGCCTTTTTGGTTTAAGCTGTCTAATAATTAGATTAAAATAATATTTAAGCTTTCAATTGAATATTTAAACTGATAACGCATTCTTAGAAAATATTATAAAATGTATAAATAAATATATGTTAGTAGTTGTTTAATGATTTTAATAAAAGATTTATGAATGAGTATGAATGAATGAATTTATATTATCGCAAATCCTAATATATTTTTATCATTTTTTATGGCTGATTATTTAATTAATTAAAATTATTTATGAATTTTTAAAAGTAGTTAGTTATTGCTTTGTATGTATACAATTTTTTAAACTAACTAAGTAATTAAATTTTGCTTTTAATCTGTGCTAACATATTAACCATATTCATGACATTATTATTTTTTTAATCGGCTTGCAAGGAATTTCACGCGATTTTTGCTATCCTATTTTATACTGTAGAGAAATTAGTTACCATTAACAACCAGATGCATTGTTGACACCTATTTTAATTGAAATTTATCACTAATAATGGAAAATTGAATTTATTGCGGCTATCCGCTCCCATATTCGTAATTTATTTTCAGTAAAGAAAAATAAATTAATGGAATCAGAAAACATATAATTAAAACAGTAATTTCAGTAATGCTTTGATTTAAAAAAATTGCTTCTAGTGAACCGAATGCTCCTCAAATATGGCGATAAAAAATTATCATTATAAGTAAGCAAGTTCTCTCTTACTCAGGAAGAACAGAAATGATGGTTAAAGTCATACTTCTATATGAGAAGTGGTCACTTGGTTTGTCATTTGTAACTAAAACCCAGGAAGCAATGCGAGGCCTAATTATGGGGTTTACTTTAATGACTATTTTAACTTCAAACCTTGTTTAATTTTTAATGTCTTTTTAAAAAAGTGTCGATTATAAATGTCATTTTCTTTCCATAAGTATTTTATTCTTCATAACATACGAAAATGCGTTATTTAAATATTTGACTAAAACATAAATTATCGATCTACAAATAAAACCGCGATTATATTATTGAAACAAATTTAAAATGTATGTAATCAACATATTTTATTATGTACAATTAACTAGATTAAACATTTTATCATACGTAAAATGTTCAAATATTTGTAGATGTTTCCTTCATAACATTTTACAAACACTTAAATTTTAAACGAAAATTTCAAAAAATTCTCATAAAACTGTGTAAACATTTACTTTATGTAAAAATTTAGTCTAGTAGAAAATATTGATTTAAAACAAAATTCTTATCAAAATATTTAAAATGCTGAACGAAATTCTTTTCATATAATTATTATTTACAAACAATATCCACCAGAAATTCCCTATTCTCTGAAATTTTAAAATTTTATTCAATCATCTTATTTTTTCATATATTATTCTACATTCTAATAATAATTGGGAATTTTGAGTAAAGACAATTACATCGCTGGAAATAAAGCAGATGTTTCTAAATCCATTTTATAAAAGATAACAAAATGAATATAAATTTAAATTACTCTAAAATTTTGATAAGATCTTAAGGTAAACTGAAAAATAATTTTGCCTTTTGATGTGCATTAAAATATTCAAGTTAAACTCTCCTAATTTAAATTATTTATTTTTTTATTATACACGAAAAATATATTAAATTCAGTAACAATAAAATTTAAGATTCTTCAAATTTGTTATGTCTGTGTCAAAAATTAGCTTATCATGAGATTGCTGTTAAAAACCTTGGAAATATATTTTTTATTTTAATTATTTGAAATTTAGTTACCGTTTAATTATAATCTCAATGAAATATTTTGCGGATGATCTGAATCAGAAATTAAATACTGTAACTAAGCCTACAAATTGGATAATATATTTTTATTTCTTTTAATGTTATATTGAAATTTAATGTTTGAAAAAAGGTACTAAATGAAAGAGATTAATTTTAAGCTTACTATACCACTCTTTTCCCATTTTGAGAAGGATTCTTAAAGGAAAAATTAATTTATGAATTATTTTAAATTTATCTATAACATAAGATTTTTAATTTCTAAAGAAATTCTTAATTTTATGAATTATTTTAAATTTATCTATAACATAAGATTTTTAATTTAGAAAGAACATTTAATTTATTCCGCCCTTAATTAAAATACTTAAAAATTTCCATTTGATTTAATATCGTTTGCAGAATAGGTATATTCATCCGAAAATTAAGATGCTTTCAAATTTCAAATATTAGTAAATTATTCAATATTTTTCTATTTAAATTTTATTTCCTTGTTTTTAAAATATTTGAATAACGACAATTATGATCTATGAGTCAAACAGATGTTAGGAAATACGTGATATAAACGATAGTAATATGAATGTGAGTTCTTTAATTATTTAACAATTTTATAAACTTAAATTCACGGAATCATTTTATTTTAATCCTATAATAATTTTATGAATTTAATAAGAAGGAATTCTTTAATAATTTCTTTTAAAAATTGGTATTATCTTAAGAATTAATTGAAAAACATTTAATACATAGTAAAGGATTGAAATTAATTATCGAATTTAAAATAATTAGTTTTTAATAAATAGGGAATATATATAGGGAATTCCGTTATAATATTAATTTCCACGATTCCGGATTTAGTGCGACTGTATCAAAAATAAAAATAAAAATATGTTTAAATATTCGGCAGTAAATTTTAATTTTTAAGCTTTTCCATCTTCCATTGATCTCTTAGTATTTCATGAATTTAATAAACATGAATTCCTTAATTTCTTTTAAAATTTAATATTATCTTGTTAATTTAAAAGCAATTCTTTTAAATTTAATACATATTAAAAACTTAATTATCGAATTTAAAATTATTATTCTTTTAAATTAAATAGGGAATATATATTAAATTTCGTAATAATATTTTCGAGGATTTCAAATTCCACAAAAGAATGATGTTAAAATATTTTGAAGCGAGATATAACTTTCAAACTTTTTATGTTCCAATAATCACTTAGCATTTTATTTCAAGAACTAAATTAATATTATATTATATCATAGTCCTTGTTATAAAATCTTTAAATAACGATCACTTTGATCTCAGAATTAAAGAAATGTTTGAAATTACATTAAGTTAACAATAGTTAAATGAACATAAAAATCTTCAAAATTCAATGGTATCCTAAGAGCTAATAGAAAAATAATTTGGTCTTTTAATATATAATTAATTATCGAATTTAATATGATTATTTTTACACTGAATGCGGATTATGTATTAAATTTCGTAATAATAATATTTCAAGGATTAAATAAAAATGCAAAAGAATTTTTTGAAAATATCCAGAAGCAAATTTTCGAACCTTTTCCATCTTCCAATAATAACTTAACATCTTATTCTATATTTAAAGTTAAAAATAGCAATCCGAAGTCACTTGTTTCTAAAGCACTATTTAAGTACTTTTAAATAATTGGTAATAATTTATAAAAAAAATAATAAATGATAATAAAATAGATAAAAAAATTTTTATACATTTTTAGTAGTATTTTATTTATCAATTCCTTATTAATTTTAATTATAATAATTATTATTAATTATAATTTATTTATTTACATAATATTAAAAATGGCACTCCATAGCTGCTTGTTTCTAAAGCACTGTTAATATTTTAAAATAAATGGTAATAATTTTTAATCAAAAAATGATAATAAAATGTATAAAAAATAGTAATACATTTTTGATGTTAATTTATTTATAAATTCATTATTAATTATAATAATTTTCATAATTATTATTAATAATACACATATTAAAATTATATATATAAATATATATATATATATATATATATATATAAATTAGTTTATATAATAATAATATAATTAATTATTAATTATAATTAAATAAGTATAATTTAATTTAATATTTAATTTTAAATTGCGTGTACTGAATGCAGGGATTTAATTCTAAGCTTCAAATCGTCGATTTTACTATAAATATGCAAATCTTATGTGTAAATATCTAAAATAGGTTCGCAATTTTATACTCTTAAAAATATATAGAATATATAAAAAAATTAGTTTGGAGAGAAGTAACATACCACGATATTAAACTCGCTTAAAATATAAAAATAATAAAAATGCGTTTTTTTTAATGTTTTATGCTGAAGCTCTATCGGAAATTTTAGATGTTGACTTTCGAAGATTGATAGAATTTGCAACTTTTCTCCTTATTTCAAAACTTTTGAAAATGGCAATTTTATTATAACTTAACAAACATATAATAATGTGAAAATGAAAAAAAATCTAAACGTTTCTCTAAAATTTGATGATATAATAATAGTAAAATCAAAAACAACATCGTCGTTTAATGCGCATCAAAACACCTGCAAAGGTTTTTATTTTTTAGTGAACGGAAAGAAATATATTGCATTTAGTAACAGTCAGATTCACAATATTTCAGATTTTCTGTATCTATGCCAAACAACTTTGGGTGTAAACAGAACGGTATTAAAATTTTTGGAAACAAAATTAAATTTTCACACTTTTTTGTCATCCAATAGCAGGTTCTTGAAACATATTGCTAAATGCTGAAATGTATAACTGCTTATGTCTAACTCAACAATGTTCAAAATTTATTTCAGCAAATAAACTATAACAATATAGTTAGCTACAGTAAAAACATTTAAGATAATGACAGTGAATACAATAATAATAATAATAATAATTTCATTTTGAATCATAAGCTGGATCGCATAACTTTTTTCCACAGGATTATGTTGTTTCCTTTAATATCATTATTATTATATAAAATCATGTTGCTGTATTTGTAAGGTGTTTTGGATCGGGATAGTCTGGTTGGTAGAGCGTTGGACTTGTTCTCTTTAGTTTTCAAATTCGAAACTCACTGGCCAAAAGATTTCCCGAGTGTGTGTCGGCTGGTGGGCGTGATCCCAAAGTCCTCCATGCCTAGAGTAATACCTTTGGAGGCACTGGGTCAGAAGGGATCGTTGTCTGTTCCAGGTCTAAATTACGATCTGAAATGAATGAATGAATATGCGTGAATGATGTCCGCCCCCTAAAAACGGTTGTGGCGTGTGGGTAGATAAGTCTTACTCTTGGCCCTAGATGGCGCTACTTATAAAGCAAGAGATGTTTGTCTCCGGTTTAAAATCGGCTGACGTATCAGCGTGGCTTGTTCATGGCAAGCGCCATAAGTAAAAACAATATAAGGTGTTTTGAAGTCTCAAAATGCACGGGTGGCGATTTATAGCTTTTGATGCATTAATTTTTTTTAGAGTCCTTAGAAAACAATAATCACATTTGACTACTTTTCATCAACGATGTTAGCTAGGTTCGCCATTCCCCTGTCAGGCCAATAAAGTGTAGGGTCGTGAGATGTTATAGCTCGAAGAGAAACAGTGAAAAAAAATGTGAATCAACGCGAAGCAGTAGTATTGGAAGGTGTGTGTATGTGCATGTATTTTTTTTTATTTTCAATTTTTTAGCTGGTAAGATGTGAACTTTTGGCTGGAGCTATGGGAAGGGCTTAGATGACGTTATCTTCACCACAGATCAAAATTTTGATAGAAATTTTTTAAAAGTTCATACTATGTTTCAAATAAAGAATGTAAATACAACAAACTTGAATTAAACTAAATTAAATTACAACCTTTATCTCCTTCCGTAGATCTTCCCTTATTAGAACAATATATATATTAGGTAAAAAGAAATAATTAAGATGCAACATCCAAATATTCAAATTATCAAATAGTCCCGTTTTATCTTACACTACTGAGGTTGCTTAGTGGCAAAGTCTAAGTACTCTAAGTTCGATATACGATTCCACCAAATTTCCACTGTATAGGCAGAAATGGTGTATCAAAATTTTGACTCTGCTGTTAGTGTGGCTTGAAAGACTGGAGAAGGAATGCTTCGAAATGGCTCATAATGTAGCTAAACTAAGCTTAGGTGTACCATTATGGATAGACAGGTTGTGACTAATAATGTATGAGTATCTGTAAACCATGTTCTTACTACACGTAGTCTTATCAAAATGCAACAATGGATCTTTTGATTCTATACTCATCTTTTTTCATGATTATTTTTCAAGTTTTTGTAATCTTTATAAGCATAAGCTGAATTAATAGATAAAAGTTGATCAAAAATATGATTAATCCTTAAATGTATATTGTTGCCATTTGTTTACATCCAGTTCCCCTGAATGTGTCTGTAAGACATGGGGTTTCTTTTATGTGAGCGGCGAAGACAGTCATCACATCCAGTTTTAGTCCCAAAATTTTATTAACATGTATAAACGGGACACAGCACTCATATAAAACAAAAATATGAAATACACTCAAAGCTGTCCCATAATCTTTCGATTTGGTCAGTCTTAGACTTAGACTGGCCTCTACTCTCTCGCTTCACCAATTCCAAACTCCGGTCGAACTCTCATCCCTCACTTCGTCAGTCCTAGCTCCGATTGCCCTCTGTTCACTCTTGCTTGGTCAGTTCCAGAATGCCTTGTCCTTACCCTGGATTCACCTCTCAACATTCCTTCTTCATTCTGCAATCCATCTCTCATCGACTCTCTGTTTAATCTTTCTCCTCACTCCACCCTTTACCCTCCGCGTTCTTTCGTGCCTCCATAAAAAGGATTGCTATGTTTGGGTGAGAAGGGTTACCAAAATTGGCGGACCTTACAGTGTCCATTTCAAAACCCACATTAATAAACATAGAAAAGAAATAAAGAAAAAAATTGACATTAAATTGGGTTGGTAAGTTTTATTGTTTTTTACATTTGAATGTGGGGATTGATGAGTGTCAGGGCGTTACTTCAAAAGATTTATGCTATAAGCGAGTTTCTTATAAATATAAGCTAATTCTTAAAACAATTACTTATCAAGTAAGCTATCAGTTTTTGCTGTTGTATTTGAAAATTAGATTAAATGCTGGCTAGATTTTTGGGAAAAACAAGCATGTTGCTAAAAGTCTACCTATAACTTTTTTTCAAAATAAATATACCATATTATTATCTGAATTTTTAAAAATTTAGTTTATTCATAAACTGTGACAATTTTCCTATATTAAACGATTTTGTTAAATTCAAAACAAATAGTCTTGCATTTGTGAGTATCACTGTATCCTTTCCCACTTTGCAATCTGACCGGTAAGAACTGAATATTTCTTTCTCAATTCGAGAGAGACACTTCAACTACTTCTGTTAATTTCTTATTTATTTTTTCTTGTTGTATAAAATAAATATATTCTTGTTCTTGTTAAAAACTCCTTAGCATCGTTTCTTGAAGCTCTGAACATTTAAAGAGAAAAAATCTACTTAAACACATTTACGAATTAAATAGCATTCAATTAAATATAATTTAATCAAATATGCTCACATTCGAACTTATCAAAATTTATGTGATTCTATTTTCAGAAAACCGGAAAGGAATTTCATATGTATACTGATAAAACATTATTTGAATTTTTTTATACTCAGTCAAAAATATTTATAATTAGAATTGGTTTCTAATATAATTATTAACTAAATCAAATAAACAAATGCATACAATGCAATATTTAAAATAGAAATTAGGCTTAGAAATTAAGGAGTTTTTTTTCCATTTTCTGAAATAAGTCTTTCTATAAAGACATCACTCTTTCAATCCCTTATTTCAAATAAAAATTGCTATTATACTCACATCACATATTGTTGTTACTTTCATTTAATATATTTTACAGATTTATTTCCTTTTCTTATATAGCATAACAATGAACTTAATATTTGTACAGTTACAACCATTTGTACCTTCTATTTAAACGAAGTCTCATTATTTAAATAAAACTAGTTGAAACATTTCATATCAATTTATTTTATTCTCTTCTTTAATATGCCGAATTTTTATCCGACTTACTTGGATATTTGAGTTCTCTTCTACTTAATTTCAAAAACTTTCAGAGAATGGAACGTAAATGAATGTATTACGAAATTCTAACAAACATAAATAAATGTATTACGAAATTCTAACAACTATTTCAGTGATACTTTTTCATTCTATAATTATTCTGGACATCCTTGCTTAAAGTCATCGCGATTCAAGTTTCGGTATACATGTAACAATTTTTATCCTTGGAAAGTTCATTCGCTGACTTGTTTGATCAGAGTTCAAAGAATACATTTGATGGCTACATGAATACGAATGCGTTTTTTTTTTCTAAATAGAAAGAATGCATTTTAGTAGAACATCGTGATTTTATTCTGTACATACCAGAAAGCATGTAAATGCTGATCTAGGAGTTTTTATTTTGCTATTACACGCATAGCTTGAAAATGTCCATCCAGTAACAGAAAGAGTTTCAAGCATGAAAAGTATGTTAATGTATGAATTTTGGGTGTTCTGAATTTCAAATAAGCACCATTGTATGTTAATTTTGAAGAGAAGCTGTTTATTTTAGAAGCTGCAAAGAGCGAATTTCAAAAGTCGTATAATCCATTTCTTTATCTAACTTAACGAACTTGAAAATCCACTTTGAATATCAAGTCAGATTTTTCTGAAATAAAGATGAAACAAAAGATGATTGCTTATACATCTATTTAAGTTAAGCCTTTATATTTTATTCTTTTCATACATTTGGAATATTTCGATTTAATTTTTTTATATTCTCCTGTTATTTGGTAATTAAATACAAAAATACAGTTAACATTATATTAGTCCAAGCAAATATAATCTTTCCCAAAGAATGCCAGATCATAAACATGCCCGAGCATGCCAGAGTATAAAAACAAAATTATTTTTAAGAACTTATTAGATAGTATTCGATAATTATTCTAATAATAATTATTATTAATAATAACCATTATTATTTATTACATATAAAAAACAAACATCTTCGCTTTTTATGAGTGATAAAGTTTTACTTCATGCGATAATGAAGCGAGTATGAATTTCGGACTGAAATATTTCGATTCACACTATTTCAATTTTGATATCATATTTTTACAAGTGGGCGAGCTCCGCGAAAGTACACTGATGTTGGCGACGTTTGACGAGGAGCTTCACCCCAGCCAGGTTGGTTTGGCGAAAGGGATAGTCTGGTAGCCGCTGGATCGTACATGAAATTGCGGGTGCTTTGGGGCTCTCGCTCGCACGCTTGGCTATATAAGGGACGGGTTGTCGCAGTTTCGGCAGTTTTCACTCGGAAGAGAAGCGTATCGCTGTACTAGCGGATTACTTTTCTTGCTTGTTATTAGTGAGATGTGTTTACGTTTGCTGTTAACGTTGTATTATTGAGCTCGCTGTGATTTACTGTTTACTCTGCTATACGATATCTGTTTTGCAGCCTGTGTTTATTGTGCGTAAGGCTTGTATTTACACTGTTAATGACTGTTGACTACTCGATTGTTTTTATCTGAAGTGTTCCTTTCTCAAGTCATCCTGTAAATAAATTTGTTTGTGCTGTCCTCAAGTAAAGTCCATTCAATCCGAACCCGCTACGCTAAAAACGTAACAATATCGTAACGTATCATATCGTATTTTCATATCGAGATCATATGCAAATTTCACTTATCTAGTTTAATGTGTATTGAAATATCACATTCGCAATGGACAGACAAACAAAACCAGATGAATTCTTCAATGATTTTTTCTAAAATTGAAAAATCATTTATGAAATATATGATTAAGAATAATAATAAGAAGAATGTACAGTAATTATTTTAATATACAATCTTATGAAGAGTGTATAGTAAAATTTATGATGATTTTGATGCCTTTATCATATCTCGAATCATACATTTACGAATGGATATATCGCAGCAATTAATCTTGATATTTATTTTTTATAGTCCGTTTATTTGTGATACAAATTTCAATTTCTAGTAATGAAAAAGACATACCAAATTTAACATATACACTGTTCAATTAATAATTTTCATATTTATGTACCCCCCCCCCCCAAAAAAAATAGGCATACAGATTGGTAGTAGATGGATTTTTAAGCCTTTGCAGTCGGAAAAGTAATTCGATGCATAATTATTCAATATACAAGGGCTTGTTTATTGCTTCAAATTTGTGTGTGTTTGTTTAAAATTTATTTTCTCCGTCTTTTTACCATTCTGTAGGTATTTCCAATGACCAAAATTGAAAAATAAATAAATAAAACATCAAAATGATGCACCGTCTTGAATGATACCCAAGAGGCACCATCGAGTGCAAAGGGTTAAATTTGGATAGAAATCGACAAACCGGGGGTAAGTTTTCTATTCAAATTCCATTCATTTAGCATATATAATATTTTAATTACTGGGATCACAGACATATCAACGTAGCAACAAAAATGTTGTTTTAATGTTATTTTTGGTTTGAGGACTTTCATGTTGTGAAAGTCATTATACGCGACACGAAAAACATCCAAAAATCTCTGAAAATTCATAAATCGTAATTTATGATGCTTATAATTCTTTCCTTTTATATATTTCATATATCAGAAAGTAAAGAAAATTTTATAGAAAAGAATTAATAGAATTGATCAAATTGATTTATAAAAATTCCTAATTGTGAGATACCTTATTTAACTCTTATACATATAACTTATTTTATACGAAGTATTAAACAT
This sequence comes from Argiope argentata, assembly GCA_026289955.1. Classification (NCBI taxonomy): domain Eukaryota; kingdom Metazoa; phylum Arthropoda; class Arachnida; order Araneae; family Araneidae; genus Argiope; species Argiope argentata. The sequence goes on along the minus strand of JAOUZG010036900.1, from coordinate 6,328,669 downwards.
GTTTTAGAATTGTTAAAATCATTCTGCCATTTCTATGAGAGAAAAGCACTGTGTGACTTCAATTTTCTAAAGATAAATTTTGAATTATGGATTACTTATTCATTTATTCACAGAAACATTCATTTCATAGATATTTAAAATGTTCTGCATAGATATCTAAAATTTTCTGATTAAGACAAACTAGATATTTCTGTGGCAATTTCAGAAAGTAAAAATTGAAATTTCAAAAAGTTAACCGGAAAACCTTTAATTCCACAGGAAGAAAATTTTTGAAATTGGAAAGGTTTGTTTCAAAGATATTTCAATCGTTCAAATTCATATCCATAACTTTTATCACAACGCTCAGATTTATATCTATAGCTTTTATGACAAACATGATTTTTATGTTTCTGTGAAGTTAATTTCAAAAATAAATATTGAAATTTCAAACATTTAGCCATAAAAATTCCAATCTTCACAAAAAAAGTTTAATATTGAAAAGATTAGTTTCAAAGATATTTGAAATGTTGGGATTCATAGATATAAATTTTAAAACAAACACAATTTTTGTGGGGTTATTTAAAAAAATAAAAATTTCAATTTCAAAAAGTTAGCCAGAAAACCATCAGTCTTTATGTAAAAAACTTTGATTGTGAAAAGGTTTATTTTAAAGGTATTTGAATTGTCCTGATTCATGTTTATAACTTTAAAGACAATGCTCGGATTTATATCTATAGTTTTTAAGACAAACTAAATTTCTGTGAGGTAATTTCAAAAAAAATTCAATTTGAATTGTTAGCCAGAAAAACTACAATCTTTATAAAGAAAAACTTTGAAATAAAAAATGGTTGTTTCAAAGATATTTGAAATGTTCGGATTCATATCTATGACTTTGATGATAGACTACATTTTTGTGAAGTAATTTTCAAAAACAAAAATTTAATTTTCAAACATTTTGATACAAAGTCACTAATTTCTACAAAGAAAAGGTTTGTTTCAAAGATATTTGAAATGCTCAGGCCCATATCTATAGATTTTAGGACAAATTCGATTTTTTTTGTGTGTGTGATAGTTTCAAAAAGTTTGCCAGAAAAACTCCAATCTTGCACGAAAGAAAAGGTTTGATATTCATTCTTACTTTCTTTATCAAAAAACTTTGATAGTGAAAAGGTTTATTTTAAAGGTATTTGAATTGTCCTGATTCATATTTATAAATTTAAACACAATGCTCAGATTTATATCTGTAGTTTTTAAGACAAATTATATTTCTGTGAGGAAATTTCAAAAAAATTAAAGTTTCAATTTCAAAAAGTTAGCCAGAAAAACATCACTATTTATGAAGAAAAACTTTGATATGAAAAAGGTTTATTTCAAAGATATTTGAAATGTTCAGATTCATATCTATAAGTTTGATGATAAACTACATTTTTGTGAGGTAATTTTCAAAAACAAAAATTCAATTTTCAAAAATTTTGATAGAAATTCACCAAATTCTACAAAGAAAAGATTTGTTTCAAAGATATTTGAAATGCTCAGATTCATATTTATAGATTTTAGAACAAACTCGATTTTTTTGTGAGGGTAGTTTCAAAAAGTTTGCCAGAAAAACCTCCAATCTTGCACGAAGAAAAGGTTTGATATTCATTCTTACTTCCTGTTCCTCCACAATTGAATCAAGTCCATAGCAATCCATTCTTCTAGAAAGAAATCGATCACAATCCCATACCTTCTCTCTCCTCTCCCTCCCTCTCTCGATACAAAACTCGATTCAAAAAGTATTTTCTCTCATCCTCCCTCGAGAGCTCACTTTAAAAGCGGCCGGCGAAAATGATTATTCCATTTACAATAAATCTCAAAATCAGATCATCGAATCTCCCGGTCTCTAAATTAATTTAACTTCTCCTGGCCTGCGTTTTCGTCAGAAAATAATTTGATTGATTATTCAAATCCAGAAAGCCTTCGCAGCTGTGACGTCGGCCCTTGCATATTAATTGGAAAGCTTCGTCCTTTTCTGGAGGCGTTACGTGAGTTCAATCATGATTGAGTGTTACATCGTTTAATGACGCTATGAGACCGAAATGAACTCGCGCTACATTGACTGCTCGAGCTACAGCATTAAAGACTGCTTACGGACATCGCCTGTTTTGCTAAACGCTCGCCGGGAAATTGGAATTTGATGGATTTTTGAATTGCGCAAGAAGAGGATATCGCTTAAAACACAAAGGGGTTTTGACAGAGAAATTAGTTTCGTTCCGAGGCTGGATTGGGAGGCGATTTTGAGTGGGTTGACAGCGGGGGAGGAAAGGTATATCTGAGCTCTTCCGAAAGCTGATGATAATTGCTTTATTAAATGAGGTATCTTATTACGGAGAGTTTCATAACTGGAAGAGGCATCAAAGTCCACTTTAAGCTGGAGTTGAAAATTGGATATTTTGTTTGAACGAAGTGGTACAATCGTTGACAGTTTGATTCCCAACGAACGATAACGAGCTTTTTCAGTTCTGTGTCTGAAATCCGTATGGAACGTATACCATATCTCAGGTCTGAGAGGTTATTCATTAACCCTTAAACTGGTTTATTTCCTTTGCTAAAAAATTAGATGAACTCTCCAATCTTAGAATTCTTTGTGGTTTCGATTCATTTAAGAATTTATACAGAACACTTCAGATATTTATTCATTCTTTGCATAATTGTATAGCAATATAATAATTATGAATAGCTTACTTGTTGTTCGAAAGAGTAAAAATGAGATAAGTCGATGCACGCACGGCGTACGGGCAAACCGGTTAAGGGGTTAATATACTAGATGCCTCTAACCCGTTATTAATAACATTAATTTAATAACTTTAACAAATTTTAATAAACTACATTTCCTATTAAAAGAAAGTACAATATTAAATTATATTTGCATAACAAGCGAGCATGTCAGCGTCCTGGTCTTGGGGTTGTGTGTCTTTCCCTTGATCTGATCGTCTCGGGTTCTTATCCTGGTTCTGACATGTAGCTTCTGACATGTCCGAACCAGGATAAGAACTCTACTTTGCTCTCTACATTGTATTCTATATGAGAGGTATGTAGAAGACCCGCCCCCAAACAGGGATTGTGCAAGCGAGTGTGAGTGTATCTTCATATGAATTAGAGTCAGATTTCTGCCCTCGGGTAGTTTGGGTTATTTATCGTCAGAAGCTACTGCACACTCTTCTTTCGGTCTCTTGACTTAGTTTGAATTGTTGTTTAATCCAAGAGGGTTAAGCAGCAACAACAATAAAAGAACATTCTGTTCTGTAGGTGTGCATTAAAAGAGTTGAGCCCTTTATAATTCTCTGGTATATCTTCTTACCACCTGCAAAAGAATTTTTATGAGGACTCAAAAAGTATTTTAAAATGATGCTGTTCTTGTGTTCGAATTTACAATTGAAGGAGGGGTGCAGTAGCTTCTGAGGGTATGGATCCCTTAGCACTCAAGGGCAGAAGTCTGCCTTCTAGCTCATTAACCCTTTGTACGGGGCGGACTTCTCTCAGGTATTTCAGGCATTCCACCACAAATAGTAATTTAGATCTCGAATAGAGAACAATCGCTTCTGCCCCACCCCCCTAGTGGTATTACTGTCGATATGGAAGGTTTTAGAATGATAAATAGAGTAATCAGATGCTTAAAATTCGATCGAACAATCTTAATAGCGCTGAAATAGATTAATTCTGCAATTAAATATCATTTAACCACTTAACTGTCTTATTTTCTTTACTATCTAATAAGATGACCCCTTCTCTTTTGGGAATATTTTCTTATTTTGATTCAAATGGAAATCCATAGAATACTTGGCTTATCTACGTATTCGAAGTCATTTTACTATTGAATTATAATTGTTATGAATGATTTGTTTACAACTATTAAAATTCGGTAAATCGATGCACTTATAGCATATGGGCAAAACAGTTAAGTGGTTAATTCAAAAGTGATAAGCGTTCTTACTATTTGCCTTATCACAACGTGAGCGTTTTCGTAGCGACATTAAGTTCCAACATTTTTCTTTAAATTTCAACTCTAGAAAAAGTTTTCAGAAATGAAAGCCCACTGCATTGTGTTTATTGTGCCTATGGTTTTCTTATATTATTATTATTATTTGTTATTGAACTTATTTAATTTAAATGTTTCAGTTTTAAAAATGAACAAAAACCGTTGATGCTGTTATAATATTTTATATTCGGAATCTCACAAGAGAAAAAGAAGAAAATTCTGTTCAGAAAAAGTCCGGTCCATAAGTTAATACTACAATTACAAAATGAATAGAGCTAGATAGATTAAATTCGGTGCGCATCTATAATATAGGCACCGTCAAATCTGTGCCAAATCCAACTTTAGGTTGACGTCTATAGTTGTCTGTCTATAGTTTGTTTGTCTATAGTTTCAGAACTAAATAAACACGATAGTTCGAAAACGGGTTGACTTAAATAAATCTAATTTAATATGAGAGTTTGTGACTAGAAATGAAATTTTTTGTCAAATTGAAAAACTCAATTAGATACATTTACTGAAAAAAAATCAATTTTCTTCGATAGAATGTTGATACCTTCATTTGTAACATTTTATGTGAATTGTTAACTAACCATACTATTTAGATTTCAGCATTTCAAAAGTGTCAGCTGTAAATCACTTAAAAGGAAAAGGAAAATTTACTATTTATGATTGAAACAAATGACATAAATACATCTATGAGTATCTTAAATATTGAGAACAACTTTTTGACAAGTTTTAATATCCCTTTTCGCCTGTGTTACCGGCTTACGCAAAAATAGCCAGTTTTCAACTTTAAAGAAAAAAAATCTTTTTCCTCTAAAGGTGAATCTTTTGACTTAGAATGATGTCCTCAGTCTCAGAATGACGCTTTTTTTAGATTGAAGGACTCCCATACATCATTCAAAATTTACAGCGGTTCAACGCGCTATCGGACGAGGCAGAGGACTGATCCTATGCCTTAAGCAGGCCATCGACCATTTTTAACAGTTTTTCTTTCTTTCTTTCTTTCTTTCTTTCTTTCTTTCTTTCTTTCTTTCTTTCTTTCTTCTTTCAAAGCCTCCTTGTGTGCCTGACCAAAGTGACGAAGAAGTTTAAAACTCGATTTCTTTTAGATTTAAAATTCTAAAGAATTCCGGTTTCTTCTTACCATCCCACCCTTTTGTGGAATATCAAAATTGCTTTTCTTCTCGGAAAAAAAGAAACGCCAGCGTATATTTCGTGTTGAATACGAATTTCCATTTTGTTTTGAAGCATCTTTATAAAAGGAGCGATAAAGATTTATAACCTCTTTATTGGTGAGCGACAGAGAGAGCGGCAGTTTGTTCAAAATTCATCAATTCACAGTTTACCATGTGCAATTCCAGTATCGGCACCTTGCGTGGAACCGGCTTTCGAAAGAAGGCGGACTATTTATAGTGTTTGCGCTCGATGGTGCTTCAAGAATCGAGCTTATCTTGCAAACTAAACATAAAGGAGACCTAATAAAATATGAATTCACTGGGAATAAATCTACTTCAAGGTCGTATCTTCGTAGGAAAAAGTATGAACCCAGATATTCACGCTTTTGAGTGGAAGTAATTTAAAGAAAGCAAACATTAGCCTCTCATAAATATAGGAATAAAATATAATAGTAGAATATGGAAATAGTATGAAAGCAATGGTTTGTAAATTAAGCATAAAGGATACATCATAAAATATGACTTCACTGGGAATAAATCTACCTCAAGGTCGTATCTTCTTAGAAAAAGTATAAACCCAGATATTCACGCTTTTGAGGTGAAGTAATTTAAAGAAAGTAAACATTACCTACACATAAATATGGGAATAAAATATAATAGTAGAAATGAAACCAATGGAAGAGATCATTTGCAATGTCCTCTTTATAGTTTGTAAATTAAGCATAAAGGAGATCTAATAAAA
>JAOUZG010036900.1:6312507-6322742 GCA_026289955.1 Argiope argentata | reverse complement strand
TCTACTTGAAGGTCGTATCTTCTTAGGAAAAAGTATGAACCCAGATATTCACGCTTTTGAGGTGAAGTAATTTACAGAAAGCAAATATTAGCCACACACAAATCAGTGAATAGTATATAATAGTAGAAATGAAACTAGCGGAAAATTGTCACTTGGTGTGTTTTCTTTATTGATTTGAGAATTAAACGTAAAGAAGACATAATAAAATACAATTTCACTGAGAATAAATCTACCTCAAGGTCTTATTTTCTTAGGTAAAAAATATGAATCCAGATATTATTTATTTATTTCAACGTTTATTCTTTCTGCGTTTTTATTTTAACTTTTATCCATCTTGTTTCCCTTCTCCATCGGACTTTCGGAAATTAAATTACAGTCAATAAGATTAAAAACTACAAACTAATTATTAAAATAATTTCATAATGGTTTGTTCTGTTGTTAAAATATGCGAAGTATATAAAGTGAAAATCTAAGAACTATGAAAGAATAACTCATTAGAAATATTGGAATAGCTTGGTGAAACGGGAAATCAAATCCCTATACTGGAGTATTGATATTTCTAATGTATTAATTCAGTAGAATGGATAAAAAATTTAATTTATTACGAGTATAGTAATCCAGAGAGGAAAGACTGTTTAGCTGTTGTATCATCATCGTAATCACCAAGAATAGAGACTTCACAATATTGAAAAATTATTTGATAAGAAATATTGAAATAAACGGTATTCGAAACAAAATATCTAAGCCTCTCTATCACAAAAAATTAATTATTTGAAATAATTATCGCCAAAACGGAACTTAAGGCATTTACTTCCTTACTTCTTTTCCCCAAAAATATTGGAATGTTGGCATTTAGAAATATTGGAATAGCTTGGTAAAATAGAAAATCAAATATCTATACCGAAGTATTGAGATTTCTTATGTATTAATTCAGTAAATGGATAAAAAAATTTAATTTATTACGAGTATAGCTATCCAGAGAGGAAAGACTGTTTAGCTGCTGTATCATCATTAGCATCACCAAGAATAAAGACTTCACAATATTGAACATTTATTTGATAAGAAGTATTGAAGTAAACTGTATTCGAATCAAAACATCTACGCCTCTCTGTCACAAAATAATTAATGATGTGAAATAATTATCTCCGAAACGGAATTTAAGGCATTTACTTCCTTTCCTTTTCCCCCCCCCCCAAAATATTGGAATATTGTCATTTAGAAATATTGGAATAGATTTGTAAAAAAAGGAATCAAATCCCTATACTGGAGTATTGATATTTCTAATGTATTAATTCAGTAGAATGGATAAAAAAAATTTAATTTATTACGGGTATAACTATGCAGAGAGAAAAGACTGCTTAGCTGCTGTATCATGATCATCATCACCAAAAATAAAGAGTTCACAATATTGAAAATTTATTTGATAAGAAGTATTGAAATAAACAGTATCCGAAACAAAATATCTACGCCTCTCTATCACAAAATAATTCATGATGCGAAATAATTATCGCCAAAACGGAACTTAAGGCATTTACTTCCTTTCCTTTTTTTCCCCCAAAATATTGGAATATTGGCATTTAGAAATATTGGAATAGCTTAGTAAAATAGAAAACCAAATCTCTATACTGGAGTATTGAGATTTCTTATGTATTAATTCAGCAGAATGAATAAAAAATTTATAACGAGTATAGCTATCCAAAGAGGAAAGACTGTTTAGCTGCTGTATCGTCATCAGCATCACCAAGAATAAAGACTTCACAATATTGAAAATTTATTTGATAAGAGGTATTGAAATAAATTGTATTCGAAACAGAATCTCTACGCCTCTCTATAACAAAATAATTAATGATTCGAAATAATTATCTCCGAAACGGAACTTAAGGTATTTACTTCCTTAGCTCTTTTCTCCAAACATTGAGCGATTTGTCATCGTCTGCCCTGGTTGAAATCTATCGCCCGATACCGCCCACAGTAATCGATTAGAAGTAGCGAAATCTGAAGAAAGAGATTACGGTGCATCGAAAAAGAATTTTTTACTCGGAAATTTACCCCGGAGATGAAATCAAGAATTCATTTCTTTTCCCGGCCAAAGTAAAGGAACTATATCCCTTCCCGCACCCCCTCGTCAAGAACAAGTAAATAAATAACACAAAAAGCCTATCTAACCCCCCTTAAGTTTAAGAAGGAAATAAAAACAACTCCAACTTCAATTCCTCCTCAAAAAGAAGTCGATCCATTAAGGGACCCAGAAAAGAATACACGAAAGAAAATAAAGAAGAGGATGTAGATTCTCCGTGATATAACGATAAGGAAGAGGAACTTTTGATAAATGAGTTTAATATTCAAACGAAATGGCTCCCGTTCACAATATGCTGGGCTCGATACCAGCGCAAATAATGGGCTTTTGCAGTTTTAAAAGCTAATACGCGTCGAGCGGGTGTAATTGCAACCTGAGAAAGTCTTACGTCACGCGCGGGAAAACAAATGATGTCGTCTGCTGGAAGCAGCCATCTTGAACAATAAGCAGAAACCCCTAGCGCCGCCTGGAGGACAAAAGATACACTGTAGCAAATAATAAATCGATCTGGAGGAGAAGATTTCGTGCAAGAAAGCAGGGGTGCCATATTGGCCTTTTTATGGAAAAGATTGTGAAATAAAAATAATTTAAAAGTCTCTCTTTAAAAGAAGTTACAGTAAGCGTTATAAAATTCGATCTAGAAATGTTCATGATCTGCATATTTCCCATTTAGAAAAAGAAAATGAAATGTCCGATTGTAAACTTCAAGTCATCATGTGAGAGCATTATTATTTTAAGTCATTATTCATTATAATAAGTCATTTATAGTAAGTTGTTATTTATTATAATAATTCATTTATATTAATTCATCATTTATTATAATAAATCATTTATATTAAGTCATTATTTATTATAATAAGTCATTTATGGTAAGTCATTATTTATTATAATGTCATTTATATTAAGTCATTATTTATTATAATAAGTCATTTGTCATTACTTATTATAATAAGTCATTAATATTACGTCATTATTTATTATATTATAATCTTAAGTCATTAACCAGTATAAACAGGTTTGAAACAATCACGAGACTTCTCTATTGTTCTGTAACTCTCTCTCTCTCTCTCTTTATATATATATATATATATATATATATATATATATATATATATATAATATCAATTTTTTTATTTGGTAAACGAAGTTTTGGAGCTCGACAAATTTTGAAATGAAATAACAGCTATTATAAATCATTTTCAGAATTTAAAAAAATCTGCTGTCATAGAAGCATACGCAATAATAAAATAGTAATGTTAAAAGCAGGTCATCCTTTTAAAAACGCATCTGCTTTCGAAGAAGCATACATAGTAATAAGGCAATACTGGTAAAAGCAGATAAAAATATTTTTCCCCTTCAATTTCGGTGACCTCAAAACTTCATAACCAAAACAACATCATGATCTCACATGATAAAAAAAAATGATTTGGGAATTATTCTGTAAGGCAATAACTAAGAAAGGATATAAATTCGAAGAATATAATATAGCGTATGGTTTTTACGCAGAATTTAGAGATCCATAACCAATTTTGAATTAAAATTCCAAAAATGGATATCTATTCATCTGTTTCTATATGAAAACTATAAATAAAAAAGGCTGTGATTTGTATGAATGAAATTTATTATAAAATTTTCGATACTTATCCAATTTTGTCCAAATATTTAATCGCCTTAACTATCACTTTTTCCTTGAATATATGAATGTGTTAACTCACAAACACGACGAACTAATTAAATATAATTTGATTTGTTCTATTGATACCCAAACATTCAGTTTGCAGTGAATTTTTCATACAATTGATGAAAGAAATAAAATTGAAATTCTTAATAAGCTATAAAATCAAAAGGATGAAACTTCAACTTGTACTTTCATTTGTGAGAAGCATGCGAGGAAAAAAATTATTTGATGTAGTAAAGAAATAAAGTATTAATGCAAATTTTTTTTAAAAAAAGAAATCAGGGTAATTATAAATTATGTTCTAGATTAAAGGAAATATGCCAAAAATCCTAATATAAATATATAATATAAAAAATTAAAAGATTAAAAGGAAATCTGCTATGCATATTTCAATGTATCAAATCAGAACATAATTTCTTGAACGGCCAAACACCACTTTCTATTGAAAGTTCAATTACATTTTTATTCATTTTAATGGTTTCATTGAATGAGTCGCTTTAGTATTGCAAACGATCCAAAAAAATTTGTCTCGCATTTATTGTTTTAAAAAATATCCCATTTCCTATTTCTTTCAGTTCTTATAATCACGTGTTCAAAACGACATTTTACCAGGTTTTATTTGCTGTAATTATAAACTTATTTTTTTAATCAGTTCATTTGTAAATGCAATGGCAGCACGTTATTAAAAGTTGATTTTTTAGATGCCCGTGCAGATAATAAAATTTCAATTTTTCGCCTACGGATATTTGTTGACGTCACAAACCTCATTCCCAAAATAACCTCATGCTCTATCCTGTTAAAAAGCTGAAGAATCCTTCTGCAATGCAATGAAATCTTGGCACTTTTTGGCTATATTTTTTAAAAAGCTTGGCATTATTTCGCCATTAGTGTCTGGCAGCCCTGCTAGAGAGTTATAACTGTAGACCGATTTCCGAGGTAAAACAAAGAAAGAAGAATAAAAATCCGCTGAAAAAGTAGCAATAATAATTTTCTATCTCTAACTTAAAGGCGTCTTTATCATCTTTTCGCCTTTGCTGCTCTTTTATTGAGTTAATTTCCTTTTACCTCTCGAAGCCCCCACAGTGGAAAAGAAGTAAATCTTGGTGGAATCAATAAGATGTAACGGGTTTTAGGGGTGGCTTTGAAATATGAACATGAAAAGGGATAGAGAGAGGAATATTCAATTAGGATTTCCATTAAAAGTTTTTCCTCGCTTTTAGGACCCTTCAGCGGACTCGTTAAAGCACCAAACCTGCTTTGATGCAGTTAAGCTTATGAGCACTTAACGATAGATCACTCGTTAATGGTCTTTTTGAACAAAAGGGATGAAAAACTGGAAATATCTGAATTGTCGTATTAAAATTGGGATTAATTGCCAGGAAAACCTTTTCAAAAATTGAAAATAATAATTGGTCTTTGAAATGTTTGGTTATTTTCTTCCTTAATTTTGTATGGGTGAAATTGGAGAGAACTCTTAGCTAAGAAGTATGATAAGTTCATTATATCGTGGTGTTTTTTTTTTTAATTAAGCAAACAGGGAATCGGTTTGCGGTATTTACTGTAGTAAAGGTCAAACCGATTAAACAAGAAAAATAAAATTAAATCCCCCTTAATTTATTCATAAAAATTAATTAAGATAAACTTAAAAGGCACTGATAATTTAAATACAATAATTTGGTATAAAGGGATCGATTCTGGGGCACATTATTTAGTCAAATTATATTAATTTTTCAATACTGCTATGCGGTGATATGAAATTAAATACAATAATTAGATTCAGAGAGATCGATTTTGGGTACATTATGTAGTAAAATTGTATTAATATTTCAATACTGCCATGCGTTGATATGAACTTAAATACTATAATTTGGTAAAGAGAGATCGTTTTTAGCTGCATTATGTAATCAGATTACATTAATATTTTACTACCGCTATGCGTTGATGTGAACTTAAATACAATAATTTAGTACTGAGATCGATTTTGGGTGCATTATGTAGTCAAATTATATTAATATTTCAATACTGCTATGCGTTGATATGAATTTAAATACAATAATTTGGTACAATGGGGATCAATTTTGGTTATATTGCTTAGTCAAATTATATTAATAATTCAATAGTGCCATGCATTGATATGAATTTAAATACAATAATTTGGTACAGTAGTTTGGGGTGCATATGTCGAAGAAGCTTCCCCCCGGGGAGCACCTTGTAATTGGGGATAAGTTGCTTCCAGTATGGTGGTTGAATCTCGCCAACCCAGTGGGTACACTAATAGATGGGGGTTATGCACCACCCATCGATGATGGGACGCACTTCCTTCAGGGAGAATTGTACCGTGGCCGGTGATGGCCATTAAGACTCAACCTCAGCTCCCGCTAATTGCTGGTGCGGCGGTCCGGTCGCATATAAACTAACCTTACATTGATAGGAACCTTACAAAAATTTAAGCCCGCTGATTGGTTGGACTCATCCTACGTCAGGACCTGTGATGTCAACTGATGTATTTGTGTACTAATAGCGATCTTTTTTTCCCCTTCTTTTTTGACATAACTACTTAATACATATTATTTTTTCATTCTTTTTGAAATGTCTGTGTTTTGGAGACTAAACTTCCAACTTCATTTTGTAATGAAGTTGAGTCATATGCACAGAATGTAATTACTGTTCGCAGCGATGTGAAAAATTTACAACTTTTAAGAGACAAAATAATATAATAATAAATTCCCATTTTTCAAGCCAACTTTCATTTACCAAATTTTTTTATTTTCATTCGGAAAAAATTCAAGGTTTTTTAAATGAATTCTATTTTTTTCTTTCTGAAATAAACTTTTAATAAGGAATTTTTTTTGGACCAAACTTGCTACATATGCGTTAATTTGGGGAAAGTAATATAAATTCTGTTAGATTTTTTACAGATATAGCTCAAGAATATAGAAGGGAAAGAAAGCAGCACAATTTGTAGCTTATAACAGTTGGCTATTCAAAATCTTTTAATTTGAATGTTTTTTTTTTAAATTCACGCAAAAAAAATTCTAGTTACCTAATTTTTATAATAGAGGGCGCCATGGTGTAATTTTAATTCGTTTCCAAAAAACGGATATTTAGAAATGTTTACAAGTGAATAAAATAAATGATACAAAGAAACATATTTTAATTGATGCAGAGATATTTTTTGTTCACAATCTCTTGTTTATTTTGAGTTAAAATTCGTGTTCGTCAATTTTCCGAATTTCGCTACCCATTTGTAGCATTCTAAAATTTTCACATTACTGCGTCAAAAAAAATTTAGTCTGGAATAAATGATTCCACTTCATTATAAAATGGTCGGAAGATTTGTCTCCAAAAACAGAGACATTTCATAAGGATTGAGAAAAAGTAACTGTATGAATTTTTTATGTCTAAGACCAGAGAAGCGATGCGCTAATCTTTACACATCACATTTCATGACGTAGGATGAGTCCAACCAATCAGCGGGCTTAAATTTTTGTAAGGTTCCTATCAATGTAAGGTTAGTTTATATGCGGTCCGGTCATTCAGTGCTGATGGTTAATCCGTGTGCCTTCGTGGCGGGTCGAAGAGTCTGTTCTATGACTTACCCTCAGAAGCTACTGCACCCCCTTCTTCCGTTGTAAAGCTGAACATGACAACAACAACAAAGACACGCAACAGCAAAATTTATTTAAAAAAAAACAATTTAAAGCAAGAAAATCTTACTCGCTGGAATTTTCAACTAAAAGTGAAACCACCAATATCCATAAGAGAGAGAAAAAAATTAAATTTATCGCACCTATTCATTCATAAGTCTGCAAATAATTTTGGTAGATCATAAATTTACTTTCCGAATGCAACACATCTCCGAATACTTTGCAAATCCTTCTCCTAAACTTCAAAACCACATATTTCACGGAAGCGTTAAAATATTCATTTACAATAGGATGTAAAGGAGTAGATGAACTCCCCCCCTCCCCATATGAAATTAAACGGCGTCATCGGTACTCTGAAGAGGCGGGCGTTTTGATAAACGATATAAGTCCGAGAGTTTCAGCATAATCAGAATCCAGCGTTAATCTTAATTACCAGCGCGTTTCTCAAAGAATACTGCTTCGTGTTTACTGAGGAAGCATTCATCAGGAAGGGGAATAATTAACTCCTTAAAATATTGATCAAATAAAATATCCCGGGATGATAAAAGGGTCATTAAAAATTTCCCAATTCGGTGGCGACGGAAGTCTTAACGGAGGAGGTAATTCTTAATCAAATTAAGAATATATTTTAAACCATGAGCTTTCCCAATTTCCAACTTTTATTGATTTTTGTGGGGGGTTTTAAGAATTTTTTCGAAGAATGAATGGTTTTTTTGAAGAGTTTTGGTTTTTGAAATTTATTACAATTTTTTTTTTTAAAAAAAGGTACTTACGTATTAGATCGTCTTTGGCAACGGTTGCCAACGGTTTAGTAACTCATTGACAACGGATTTAAATTTGGCGATAAATATCAATGGATTACACCATTGCCGGATTATCATATTTGGAGGTTTAGCAACTCATTGGCGACGACTCTAAATTTGGCGATAAAGTTGAATGGTCTAATACGTAAGTACCGAAAAATCTTTCTTTGGGGATTTTGGAAATTGTATTACTGCTTGATTTCTTAAATGTAATATTACTCATGTTTAGGTATATATTTGGTTCTTTGATATTTAGTACAAAATTCTCATAATTGTATTTAAAAATTTAATAATATATTATTCAGTTAACGGCTATTTCTTTTGATTTTAGAAGTTTCTTAAATGTTCGAGACTTGAGATTTCTTTCATTTCTCACATTGCATTATATAAAATATCAAAAAGGCAAATTAATTTTGCATGCTTGTATTGAACTTTTTAATATGAATTAATTTGTTTCATTCTTTTCGACACGTACTTTACTTCTGTTGTTCCGTAACTTTGGTTAAATACAAAATTTTATTTTTTATTTAGTATTTATTAATTATTCATCAACTATTTGCTCAATTTTATCTAAATTTTCGTATATTGAATTTCAAATTCAGAAAAGTACCCAAATACAACAGTTTTGTTTTCTTTAAATATGGTAATATAAATTTAAAATTTCTATACACCTAAAAATGCTTTACCGTTAGTTTTATCGACTAAGAAATTTGAAAAATAAAAAATCAGCAAATAGTTTAATTTTTGCAGAAGCATATTAAAAAATAATTAGAATATTTCATAATTATAAAAGAATATTTATTTCCTCTAACGTAGCTTTGAGTAATAATATAAATAACTGTTTTCAAGCGTAGTTTCTTTTTTCCATTAATTTCAGCTATCGATTTTATACTTTTGTAAGTCTTCAGTTATCTAAGCGAGTTACAAAACTTTTTTTGAAAATATTAGAAATCAAATGATTTCAAATACGAAAAAAATATTAATTAGGGTACCAAATGATTTCAAATACGAAAAAAATTATTAATTGAGGTACTAAATGATTCAAAATGCATGAAAGAAAATGATTTCTTAAGATGCCAAATGATTTTTAAAAAACAAGAAGAAAAGCTGTAAATCTGGGATAACAAATTATTTGAAAGTCGAGAAAAAGAACAATTAAATATTTGGTGTAAGAAATAATTTAAAATATCATAACTCATATACATAATCATGAGGCCTGTTATCATAATTATTAAAAGGCTTCGTAAAATCGGAAACATGGATGTAGTAAATAAAGGTTTCTAAGATATGTTTAAGACCATTTCTAGGCGTTCATTTTAAAAGGCCTTTCTCATAGCACTACATGATACGCATTCAAATTCCATACTAAATTGTTCAAATTGTCTGTCCTCTAAACAGAGATTCTCGTGGAATGACCACAATTTAACTTAATAAAATGCATTGGATATTTATCATTGCATTGTTTGAACAGTGCTAAATGTAAAAAAAGAGCGTTAATAAAAATAAAATGGGAAAAACTAAATGGAAAATAGATCTTTTCAATAATGGTTAAATTTTGATAATGTATCCATAAAGATTTAATGAGAAATATAAAAGAAAAACTAACAAATCATCAAAAAGCTTTTTAAAAATGCACCTTTATAAATGTATTAAGTAGAATAATTTTTTAAATTTAATTATCATTAATTTTTTTAAATCTTGATAAGATTATAATTCTCAAATTTGATACAAATTGAATCTAAATACACGAAATAAAAGTTTTAATGAATTGATATTTAATTCATAAGTTCTGAAAACGTAAAAACAATGCAATGTTCAAGAATGCATATTTCATATAACTAGTACATTGGAAAAAAGAATGAAATATTGATTTCAAAATTTCTTCTCTCCGAAACTGAAATTAAAGAAAGTTAAATAAAAATATTTTTTTTAAAGAAATGAATCTGTAATTCTACAATAAAATCCAACACTGCTCTTAAGAAGTAGAATTCCAATTCTGGTCTTGTTCTTCATTTATATATTTCAACTTC
>JAOUZG010036900.1:6258816-6307507 GCA_026289955.1 Argiope argentata | reverse complement strand
AAAGCGGCTAATGACTTAAACATAACATAAACTTAACATGTTCTCACATGATAACTTTAAATTTAAAATAGAAGATTTTCTTTTTAAACTTTTAATTAAAATGAATTCAACACCAATTGGGTCAACGTAAATGTGCGAATTTCCTACTCCAGTTGGAGTAACGCAAAACAGATTAGAAATTTTTAATTTTTAGTTATTTTAATGTTAGATATAATTTTTATAATTATAATCACTATTCAAATTTAATCCTTAAAATACTTGCTGATTCCTGAAAACTAAATAACATTGAAACTACAGATAAATCAAAAAGACTACAGATTATAGCTTTGGGCAAATTTCATTTTTCTTGCAATTAAAATAAAGAACGAGCTTAGTTGGCTCAATCAATTTTAAGCAGTAAAAACTAAATCAATAAAATTTTATTTTATTTTAGTTGATAACGGTTTGATCCTTTTTTTTCTTTTTCTTATGCATGCCTAAAAGGAGCAATTGATAATAATTTTATAAGTTAAACGAAGTAAATTTATAGAATATTTAATAATTAAAAGATTGCAAATTATTTAAATTTTTTACCGTACAAAAGTTTAAGAATATTTAAAACGCTTCAATTTGTCACAGACTGATAGATGTTTTTGCTACTGTGGTGCAGTCCAGGATGTCAAACATTTTATATTTGAGTGCACTAAATTTATTCAAGAAAGACGTAAACTAGGGAATGGTCTTCTAAAGAACAACATAGCATGGCCTCCTCATTTATCTGCATTTGTGCGGAATAAACCTTCTTACATTTCCTTTAGTACATATTTTAATAGTTTTTTCTCCCGTGTTATTTAAATTTTATTTCAGTGTGTTTGTCTGGAAATATTTGTATATATTCTTTTGTATTTGTGTTTTGAATGCTCTATTTTATTTTATCATACTTCTTCAACTGTATTATATCATCTACTGTGTGTTTCTGCTAGTTTGTGAGCCATTTTTGTGTATTTGCTTTAACCTTCCTTTTTCTTTGCATTCTTGCCTATGTCTTTGTTTTCGAAATTCATCCTACTGTTACTTGTGAAATGACTTCCATCTGTAAGCCTTGTGGTATACTTGTTGGCACACAAGGAGTTTATACTTCGAGAACCAATAAAAGAAATTTTAAGAATGTAATAATAGATGTAATGTTAAAGTTCTTTTCATAACGAATTCCTCATTTTTTTAAATATTAGAAATTTTAAAATGGCCCTTTTCTACTATTTGAAGGAATTTAAATTAATTTTGTATTTATATCGTCTTTAGGATTATAAACTTTTAAACTTTTTAATGCCTTTATTATTAGAATTACCTTCCAATAAAATTACTATTATAATTAAAATTTGATATTATGCTAGTGGCGCCACCTATTAAGGGATTTGGGAATAAAATGACAATGTTTCTAAATGAAAAATATGCTGACATAATCTTTAAATTAGAAAATTATAAATTTAAATCTAAAGCATACTAGTTGTTAAAAACAAATATATTTACTTAGTAGTGTCTGATAAATCCGTGACATTTTTTTTATTTGTCATTTCGAACAAACACAATTTTAAACTTCTATACTACTATAAAAATTAAACTATGTGTAATTATAACCTTATGTGTATCCAAGAAACCATATTAAAATGCTTTTATTTATATTTATTTAGCATAAAAGGATGGTAAAAAAGATTCAAAAACAAAATATTTTAAAAGCAATGTTTTCATCCGACACTATATTTTAAATAAGCAAGTAAAAGTTAATACAAAATCCTCTTAATGAAAATTTAAAAAAAAAAGTTAAACAAGGAAGATAACAATAAAGGCCTCATTCAAAATCTATAAAAAATGAAATATAGTGAAAAGTTTTTAAATGAAATACAAAACGCTGATATGAAAGAATGACCATTAATGAGAATTAAAAAGAACTTTAACTTTGCATCTAAAAATAACGTCAATTATAGCTTAAAGAATAGTAAACAAGTTTTTCAATCAATTCACATTCGAGAAAAATGATGGAAAATAAATCTCCCTATGAAATTTAATCCGATATTAAGAAAAGATTAATGTTTTTTTTCATGTTTTGGTAATCTAAAATTTACGACTTAAAAGCATACGAGAGTAAAATTAGCAGCAGATCGCAAAATAAGTTTTTTTATCTGCTTTTTTTTATTTCAGTTTGTAGTTTCTGGAAGGAACTTTTATGTAAACAGTGTTAAAAATGAATTTATTATTTAATTGTTAATAGATGTTCTTTTTACTTTTTCTTATTTGAAATACATAAAGAGTAAGTGTTATCATATTAAAAACATTCAAAAGTGTTTGATCCTGAAAACATTAGAGATTTAGCTGCATTTTCATGCATCAGACCTTTCCAAAAAACGTATTTTTGGATAGCATTGTGTCTATTGTTCTGAAATCAAGACCTCAGGACCCAGATGGATGCTACATATTTCTGACTCTATAATGATTGTTTATTTTCCATACATATGTTCATAATTTAATTTCTCAATTGTCCCCCCCCCTTTTCAGTTGGTAATCTAATTCCCCTGTGAGTTCAACCCATAATCACCATTTGTTTCAGTATTCTTGTCCCCTCTATCCAGTTATAACTTCAGAAAAAATTGAACAGATTCGTGTAAGATTTGACACCGATGGCATTCTCTCTGGAAATCCCTGATTACCGTATAGTCTCTTTTTTTCCTTTAATAATTTTTTCTTTTTTTCCCTCTCTCTCTCTCCCATTTTGTGCTCATCCAATTGGTTAGATGTTATAGCGTTATAGGCACCGGGGGCACAGGATCCATATCCATAGTTCTGTATCTCCGTCAATTTGAAACTCAGAAACTACAGCTAGATAAATGAAATTCGGTTTATGGTATTTAGACATTCTTTTTAGATTTCAGTCAAGAGTTGTAGGAAACGCATTCACATGAATGCCTTTCTAGCTGTCCAAACACAAGCTAAGTCGATAAGTATAAAACATAAAAGATTATATTGACAAATTCCGTTTATATGTTTAGATTTATAATATAGATCTATATGAAATTTTAATATAAATCCACCAAATCGACTGTCTGACGGACTGTAAACATGTTACGATATTCTTAAAACGTAATAACGTAGATAAATGAAATTTTGTTCACAATTTTAGAATCTAATATAGAGATTTTAATCAAATTTTCAAAAAAAATCAAAGTTTTCACAGTTAGTCAGTTTGTTTATTCTCATGAGTATAAAATCAGTAATTATGCTCATGAGAATAATTATATTTTATAATTATATTTTTGTGTCAAAATTTGTTTCCAAACAGTTGGGGGAAATTTTACAAAAAATAAACTTTAACTTTCTGATACTTGTTCTTGAATATCTTGATAGCTATTTATAACTACAACCACCCGAAAATAATTGTCTAAAATCTAATGCTAAAATAAATATGAAAGCCAAATTCATTCCAATGACCGATGTTTCTTAAATTTTTATCGCCAGTGATCAGCAGATAATAACCAAATATCAGCTTATTATTATTATTATTATTATTATTAGTAGTAGTAGTAGTAGTATTGTTGTTGTTGCTGCTGCTGTTGCTGTTGCTGTTGTTGTTGTTGTTGTTGTTTCATACTCGAGTTGAAAAATAAAAATACAAACACTTTTGTAGTTCATGACCTTGTACGAAGTCCACATTTTTATGTTAGAGAAGGGGAAATAACATGATCAATCTTTGTAATCTTTGGCTTAAGATCCAAGCCCTTGCTCTATTGTCTATCATTTCAGCAGAAAATTGAACATTCCACTGGAGCTAAAATAATAAATTTCAACATGTACTGTACTTCTGGATTAACTTTTTTTAAAAAAAATAGTCCCACTTTAGTGTATTTTCAACATTGTTTACTTATGAAGCGCACGCTTAAATATAAAAGCAAAATAAAATTCAAAAAATTAATTACGAGCATATTTTAAACTGAACTTTCTTATCATAAAAAATAAACCGTATCTTTAAACCTTTATCATTAACAATAGAAAAATCATTTATGAAATTATTATGGTAACAATGAAAATTATCTGACAGGGAGAGGGCATGGGGTTGAAATCTGAGTACGAGATGAGATTTAGTATGATGATAATATACTATCATACTATACATATCCATATATGTATTATTATATCTATATATGTATACTATCATTATGAGATTTAGTATGATGATAGTATACTATCATACAATTTATATCTATACATATATACTATCATTATGAAATTTAGTATAATTATAGTGTACTGTCATACAATTTATATCTATGCATATATGCTATCATTATGAAATTTAGTATAATGATAGTATACTGTCATATAATTTATATCTATACATGTATACTATCATTACACTAAATCTCATTCCGTACTCAGATTTCAACTCCGTGCACTTTCCTTGTGAGATGATTTAGTACCCTTAACCCCTCCCTTTATTTTTCAAAAATGGAATACATTTTTGTTAATTAAGCTTTAAATATTTTGTTAATTGATTTAAAAATAGGCAAAAACTGCGATACATTTTGCACAGATTGTATTTTTATTAAAAATACAAACTTTTGAATTTTAAGATGGCTTAAAACTTATTTTTTCTGTGATTATAATTAACAACTATGGGAGATAATATTCACTTATTTTTATTTAATTCAAATTTCAAAAAAATATTATTGAAATTCATATTTCTACCCTTTAAAAAAATTTATATCAAATTTGGCAGCTTTAACCTAACAATCTGTCTTGTATAGAGACAACAAACATATTTATGCACATTCATGGGCACATTTAGTCTTTCCTTTTGTTGTAACAAATACAAGTAATTAAAATGATAATTAAAATTTCAAAAAAATATTATTGAGATTTACATTTTCACCCTTTAAAATAATTTATGCCAAATTTGGCAACATTAGATCTAATAATCTGTCTTGCATAGCGACAACAAACATATTTAAACACATTCAGGGGAACATTTAGTCTTATCTTTTTTTTGTAACAAATACAAGTAATTAAAATGGTAATTAAAATTTCAAAAAATACTATTGAGACTCATATTTTAACGCTTTAAAATAAATTTATTCTAAATTTGGCAACTTTAGATCTAATAATCTGTCTTGAATAGCGGCAACAAACATATTTACACACATTCCATTCATGAGCACATTTAGTCTTACCTATTGTTGTAACAAATACAAATAATTAAAATGATAAATAAAATTTCAAAAAATATTAATGTGATTCACATTTCTACCCTTTAAAATAAATGTATACAAAATTTGGCATTTTTAGATCTAACAGTCTGTCTAGTATAGAGGCAACAAATATATTTACGCACATTCATGGGCACATTTAGTCTTACCTTTTGTTGTAACAAATACAAGTAATTAAATTGAGAATTAAAATTTCAAAAAATATTATTGCGAATCGCATTTCCACATTTAAAATAAATTTATGCCAAATTTCGCAGCTTTAATTTTAAGAATCTGTCTTGTATAGAAGCAACAGACATATTTACACACATCCATGGGCAGATTTAGTCATACTGTTTGCTGTAACAAATACAAGTAATTAGGAATAAATTAATATTGTGAAAGTCATTAAAAATCAATATAACTTTTCATTGTGTATTGGAAATATTAATTTAAAATTTTGTTCGGAGTTTCAAGAAAAATATAGAATGACGTTACACAGCGTTAATTCTGAAATTAAGGAAACACCATGTTCTTTTTCCAAAAAAAAAATTCACAAAACTTTTTTCATGAAGTCGAATCTGTGTATCGGAAGACACACAAAATATCAGGATCATTAATTTAATTTTCATATAAAATCATATTTTATTTCTCAACCAAACAATAGCAAAACCCCTTTACTTTCGACTATATCCTCTAAATGACAGAATGTAACCAAAATAAACACTTTGATATCTTTTAATTGATGATATCCATTCGGAAACATCCTTGGATACTTTCCTGCAGTTAATGCTTCACTATAAAGTTCAGTCCTCATTTCAAAGTAATCATTTTAAGTATGCTATGAGCGAGAATCCGATGTCGATAAATTATGTATTCCATCAGGCAACTGAATTCCTGCTCTCATTAATCAGCCTGCTTTGTGTCGAGTACTTTAATTTTAGTTAATCGATGCAGGAGCGTTTGATTTCGGATGTTACGTCATTAGTCACGTGCTTAATCATCAGATGGAAGATGAAACACGCCTGGGATCAAACGGAATCGTCTGTTTCCTCGGATACGATATTATGATTAATATATTTTTGAAATTCTGAAAGGAATCTTTTCTTTAAGGTATTCGACTTGAATGAAAAATCAATTTGGATGAAAGTTCGCCTTTTTATCATGTCAGAACATGATGTTGTTTTGGGGATGAGGTTTTAGCCGTCAACAAAAATTCGTAGGTGAATTTGTAATTTTATTATCTGCACGAGCATCTCAAAAAATCAACTTTTAATAACATGTTGCCATTGCGTTTATAAAATCTCTGATAAAAAATATAAGTTAATTACCACGGTAAATAAAATCTAGAAAAATGTCATTTTGGGCACGTGATAATATGAAATGAAATAAATAGGAAACGTGATATTTTTTAAAACAATAAATACGATACAAAGTTTTTTGGATCGTTTGCAATACTAAAGTGACTCATTCAATGAAACAATTAAAATGAATAAAAATATAATTCATTTTTACACCAAAATTACACCAAAACTTTAATATATCAAAATTTTGATGCATTTATCAAAGAGTAATTTGTCGATTGTTGTATTTCTATAAACTTAATTTTGTTAGGCAGCTTATTATCGTGAATACAAAATGATCTAAAGAAAATTTTCACTTCCGGGAAATAAGAGATTTTGTTACGTTCATGTAGAAAATAAAAATAAAAAGTTATGGACACTTTTATTATCGTGTCAGAACATGAGGTTTTCGGGATGAGGTTTTTGGCGCCAGCAAAAATGCGTAGTTGAAAAATAAAATTTTTATTATCTGCAGGAGTATCAGCTTTTGATAGCGTGTTGCCATTGCATTTACAAAAGCTCTGATTTAAAAAAATATGTTAATGACTACAGCAAATAAAACCTTGAAAAATGACATTTTGAGCACGTGATTTTATGAAATGAAATAAATAGGCAATGTGATACTTTTCAAACAATCAATGCGAGACAAAGTTTTTTTGGATCGTTTTGAATACTAAAGTGACTCATTCAATGAAACAATTAAAATGAATAAAAATATAATTTAACTTGAACGAGCACGTGGTGCTTGGCCGTTCGAGAAATTATGTTCTGACATGATACACTGAAATAGGCATAGCAGATTCATTGTAATCTTTATCATTTTTTGCAGCTTCAAATATTTACGCTTATGTTTCTAGGAATATTTTTATTTTGTCTCCATTTCAATTAGAAATCAAAACATAGCAAATTACTGAAATGCAAGCGAAGCTTTTTTTATGTGCATTTAAAAAAATGCTATATCCATTTTCTGAAGAATGATTTTATTCATAATTCAACTACGCTTGTACCATCCTATTTTTAAAAATATTTAAGATATATTAATGAAATTTTTTTTATTTCTCGTTACGTTATGCAGATTATAAGAAATTGTGGATTCGATGTTGAATACTCTAGTAGTGGATGTATGATTGTTAATGCAAATATTCTAAAGTTCATAGAAAATTTTATAAATCACGCGCACATTTTATTTTCGAATATAATTTTTAGATAATTGTTAGTTATACTCTAAATATGTTACATATGAAATTTTACAAAGTAAAATGAAAAAAAAAAAATGTTACAATTTTCTTTCTCTGAAACAATTGGTACTTATGTATTAGAACGTCTTTGCCAACGATCGCCAACGGTTTAGTAACTCATTGGCGACGGATTTAAATTTGACGATGAAGATCAACGGATTACACCATTGCGGAGTTGCCATAATTGGCAGTTTAGCAACGCATTGGCGGTGACTTCAAATTTGGCCATAAAGTTGGACGGTTTAATACGTAAGTACCGAACAATTTTAGTTTGTGTAAATAAATGCCAAAGTTTACATTAAAATATGCTTTTTCTTCAAAAGTTACTTACATATTTAAATCATTTTGCTTTTATTCATTGTTCTATCTTAATATTAACAAAAACATTATTTAAACATTAATTTTTTTGAACTCCCAACCGAATCTAGTCGAATACTTTAAGAAGAATTCTACATATATTGTAGAAATTGAAAAAAAATGTAATATACGCTAGTTAGTAATTAGAGAGAAAGAAATGAAATGTGTGTGGCTGCCATTTTTAGCGCATTTCATATATAAAACTGAAATTCTTTATGGAAAATTGGATCTCCCCCAATTGGCATTGGCCTATGGGGAAGATCTATATGGTATTGGCTTCCATTCTTTCGCGTTTATATATTTACTAATTTTTTTTATGAATTATTTGTTTTTCCAGAATTCCTTGTTTGTTGCTCTCTTACGATTCTTTTTATTAAATATCCTGTATATAATTTAATGATCATGATTATACCAAAAATATATTTATAAACATTACATTGGGATGGAGATGTTGCTATCTTAATAGAATTACCTTTGTTTTTTTATTGCATATATGAACCTTCAATATAGAATTAAATCCCATGACATAAGAGTACCATTAAAAACATGAGTATGGTTAATATATTGTCCAACTGCGTATTGTCTACCATTGTTTGTACTTTCATTTTCTCATTCCTTATATTATCTGTGCAGAAAATAAAGAAAATCTTTTTTCCTTAGAATTCAGTAATATTGAAAAATCGCTTGATTAAATGTTTGAAGAAATAATGAAAAAGTTTTGAATTTCATTGCCACAGGGAAATGTATTGTTAATTTTTTAAAAAATATTTTTATACATTTTTTAATATACGAAAAATATTATAATGGTTAATAAAAATACAATTAAACATTTTGCCGTTGTGATATCTAACAAGCGGGAATTTTAAAAAGAACGAAAAACAGATGAATACATTTTTATTTAAGTGAATTTTAATTAAAATAAGTTAATAAATTAACCCAATTAATTCATATCTGTGAATAAGTGCAAATAACACATTAGAAAAAGGAAAGCATATTTTTAAGGAAATTGCTCTAAAAATCAAACACATTACTTAAAAAAGTAGAACTAGAATTATAACTTCTGACGTTTCCTTCTTCTTTTCATATTAAGAACCTAATTCAAGAGAATTTGAAAAAGGAAAAAAATAATTGTTAAATAATTTTATTTTGTTAAAATATAACAATGAAACTGTAACGAGATAAAATTATTAAATAAGGAATTTATTCAATAATGGGAAAATCTGCATTTTATCAAACCTATTGAATACTAATTCATTTTGAAATCAAAGAAAAAGTGCAATTTATTTATAACTTACACAGAACGAACAAAAAAAATTAGAATCATATATTCACATAACGAATTCATTTTTGATATTTATACCAGCAAAAATCAAAACCATTATAACAAGAAATACAACTATGAAAACGATATTATTTATTATCGCTAATATAATAATATAAACGATAAAAAATTATTATTATCGTTTGCTTTCCTGACAGTTATATCGTTTGGTGAAAGCTTAAAGATAAAAATGGGAATAAACAAATGAAAATAAAGACACGCTAAAAAAAGAAAGAGGGAGAGAGAAATAAATTTAAAAATTTGCTACAATCGTTAAGCAATTAAAATTTAAATAATATAAGAATATTTTTTTATGATATTTGGTTTTCTAATTTGACTTTTTAACTAATCAGCAAAGAAAAGAAATATCTTCTCGCGGTTCTGCAATTTCAAACGAGAATCGAAGAAAAAAAATGAATTTATAAGAGACATAATTAATTGAAAATTAATTAAAGAAGGTATTTTTGTGCCCTTTGATTTTAATTAAAGAGAAATATTCGCATAATAACCTCAAATAATTTGAGAAAAATAACACAATTAGAATGATTTACAATGTGTTTTAATTATCGAAATTTATTTGAAAGAATGATTATTTATGAAACTTTCTCGAGATTAATAAGTTTATAATACAAACCAAAAAAGTGTTATGGTACAATAATTGTGTGTTTTTCTATCTTGTGCTGATTTTTTAATATAATATTTATTAACAGTGTTATGGACAAATACATGCTAAAAACATCCAAAACAAAACATAACATTAAGGCATTTTCAAATCACATTAATGCAAAACTTAATGTATCTAATAAAAACATTTTATAATTTAAATCTCTTTTAAATATTTGAAAAAAATGGTTTTTTTGTATCAAATTTTATCTTTTCTCAATCAGTCTTAATTTAAAAACAATGTTTCTAATAAGTATTCTAAAAAATAGATATACCATATTTCAAAAATACACCCTTAATAGTATTTTAGTTAATCTTGCTTTTTTAATTATTTTTTTGACTAAAAAGTTAATTTAGTTTATGAAAAAAATACATTTAGATAATAATGAGTTTAAAATTTTTATTTTTAGGTTTTAATGAGATGAAAAAGGACTTTTCTTTTGAACTTCCTAGAAAAGTAAGCTATATTTTCTTTTCCTTGAACGTAATTTATATTTTTATTTTTAATTTTAAAATGTTTTCTATGATTTTTCGCCCTTTAAATAAATATTTATTATGATCTATATGCAACTGTCATTTTGCAGGTTTCAAATTTTTGCAATCTTTTAACTTAAAAATGCTTTTCAACTGATTAAAAATACTGATCTTAATTATTATTTTTCATTTGGGACATTTAAATACTTTGCAAACTTGCTTATTAGGAAAGATTATTTGATAATTGGAAAATCATGATATTTCAGGGATTCAAAATTACCTAAATTTATGAGCATCTACTAAATATTAAAAAAAAGTGCGGAAAACATTGAAAATAATGTCTAGTATATGATAAAAGAAAAGAATAGATAAAAAGCAATACTTTTTAAAATAATCTAAATAAAGTTAATGAAAAATACTTATTAATGATATTTTTGACCATTCTATTTTTAATTGTTAAATTATATTACGTCTTTCGTTTTATTTGTAATTACTATAAAAAGAAATTCAAAGCGATTTATGAATATATAAAAAAACCTTTCAAATAAAACAATAAAAAACTTCATTTTTAAAAAATGTTTCAACTTTTTTTTAATCTGCACTCCTACCTACATTATATTACAAACCTCATAGTTGTAGGTGCGATAGATTTATTTGTACATCACAACATACACTATTACAAAACAAAAAAATAAAAAATTCATTTTAATTGTAAATTATAATTTCCGAAATCATTTTTACATTTGATACAGTGAAAACTCTTGTTTGTAATATTCAGAAGTGCATTAAAGTTATACACTGGTGCCATTTTCTTGTTAAATTATTGATTTGAAGAAATATGAATGCCATAGGAATACGATACGAATACGATAGGAAATATGACTATGATACGCTGTCTACTATTTTTTTTCTTCACCAAGTGACATTGTAGAATGGATTCTCTAATGTCTCGTTTGAAATGCATTTTTTTAAAAACAATAACGCAATCCTTCAACCAAAACAGGATTTAAGGTACTTTGCTACACAGAGAAAACTACCGTAACGTTATCCATTTTTTCCATTCCTTTTTTTTTTCTCCACCAAGTAACATTGTAGAATTTGATGGATTCTCTAATGTCTCGTTTCAGGTGCAAAAACATTATTAAGAATAATGCAATCCTTCCACCAAAACAGCATTCAAGGGTACTTTGCTACACAGAGAAAATAACCATAACGATGTCCCTTTTTTTCTCCACCAAGTAACACTGTAGAATCTAATGGATTTTCTAATGTCTCGTTTAAGGTGCAAAAACATTATTAAGAATAATGCAATCCTTCAATCAAAACATCATTTAAGCGTACTTTTCTACACCGAGAAAACAACCATAACGACATCCATTTTTTCTCCACCAAGTGACATTGTAGAATATCTTATGGATTCTCTAATGTCTCATTTGAAATGCAAAAATATTATTAATAGTAATGCAATCCTACAACCAAAACAGCATTTAAGCTTACTTTGCTATACAGAGAAAACAGCCATAACAAGATCCATGTTTTCTTCACTGACATTATAAAATCTAATGGATTCTCTAATGCCTCGTTTGAAATGCAAAAACATTATTAAGAATAATGCAATCCTTCAACCAAAACATCATTCAAGGGTACTTTGCTACACAGAGAAAACAGCCGTAAAAAGATCCATTTTTTTCATCCATTTTTTCTTCACCTAATGACATTATAAAACCTAATAGATTCTCTAATGTCTCGTTTGAGGTGCAAAAACATTATTAAGAATAATAGAATACTTCAACCAAAACAGCATTAAAGCTACTTTGCTGTACAGAGAAAACAGCCGTAACAAGATTCATTTTTTCTTCCCCAAGTGACATTATAAAATCTAATGAATTCTCTAATGTTTGAGGTGCAAAATCCTTATTAAGAATAATGCAATCCTTCAACCAAAACATCATTCAAGGGTACTTTGCTACACAGAGAAAACAGCCGTAAAAAGATCCATTTTTTCCATCCATTTTTTCTTCACCTAATGACATTATAAAATCTAATGAGATCTCTAATGTCTCGTTTGAGGTGCAAAAACATTATTAGGAATAATGCAATACTTCAACCAAAACAGCATTTAAAGCTACTTTGCTATACAGAGAAAACAACCATAATAAGATCTATTTTTTTCTTCCCCAAGTGACATTATAAAATATAATGTATTCTCTAATGCTTGAGGTGCAAAATCATTATTAAGAATTTTGCAATACTTCAACCAAAACAGCATTTAAGAATACTTTGCTACACAGAGAAAACAGCCGTAACAAGATTGCTCTGGTTTGCCATTATTTGTAACCATTCTTACCTTATCTATCGTCTTAAAAGACTCAAACTTCTTTCTTAATATGTTTTTTTTTCTTTTTGTTTCTCTTAGGCGTAGCTCGACTAAATGAACAGCAGTGTAAATAAATACTTGTTCTCAAGTCTACTACAAAAAGTAAATCTCTCGTGCAACTTTGCAAACGCTGTCACCTTTTCCTTGAAAGTTCTTCTGGGTTTCTTTCTTTCTTTCTTCTTTTACAACTTCTCTTACTTTCTTTTTCTTTTTTTTTTGTTCTTTCTTTGCATTTGCATGTTGTTGGATTGAATAGTTCTCTGGAGATTTTTCTGCTTCTTTCCCAGTTTCAATTTTCACAGCGATCGTAAATTCTTCCCAAGCATTTTTCTGCAGAAATATGTAGGGAGGTAACTTTAATTTCCTGATTTTCATGGCGATGCAGTTTCTGTTTTATTTTGCTTTCTTCTCTCTTTTCTCTTCAAGTTGTGCTCCAAGAGACTGTGTACATGACAGCGTTAATTTAAGACTGAAATAAGAAGACATTCTTTTTAGACTCCAAGAGGAAAGAAAGATATGCGTTCCAAGTTCGTTTGGTCTTTTGGGAATAACGTTCCATTTGATATCGCTTGCTTGTTTATGAAAACATTTTTTTATATTTCGCGAAGCATTTTTATTTTACTATGACACACAACAACAAAATATTACTGTATACAATCGCAATTACAGCATATTATTTTAGTAAAATTACCCTTGTTGTTTTAAAAACTAATTAACTGATTAAAGAATGACGTGAAAATATTCTATGGCGTAGTGACGAATGTATGTATTTTTTGGAGCTAGGAAGTGAACATTTTGGAGCTCTTTTTTTAATAAGGCAACATATCTTCTCATTTTGCCACATTTTTAATGCGTTGTTTGTATATTTTAGGCAGATTTGTTTTAATTTAATTTCATTTTTCACTTTATAAATTTGTATTTGTGTATTTATTTTTCTCTCATGATTCCGGAAATTTTTTTCACAATATAATAGAAGCAGATAGTAATAACTAATTCAAAATAAGGGAAAATATAGGAACTTTACCAATTATACTTAATTTGTCTTGCCCCTTCATTAATTAATTCTGGGTAATTTGTATTAATTTTATCATTCATAGACTGTTTTTACAAACTTATTTATGTAGTATCTAGGAAACCAGTGTTTTTAAGAAGCCAATTTGCGGATACATGTAGTTATTTAGCCCTCCACTGAATACAAGTTTGATGTAATCATTTGTGGTATAATACAACTGTCAAAAATGTTATTGGTTCATTTTAAGCTGATTTTATTTAAATTTATTTTATTGACTTTGTAAATTTGTATTTGTATTTATTTTTCTTCTTTGATGCCAGACTATTCAACATCGATTTTTGTACACAATTCAAATTAAGAAAATAATAATAACTAACTGAAAATATGGAAGCATACAGGAACTGTACCAATTATACTTAATTTGTCACGCCACTTCATTGGTTAATTCTGGGTTATTTGTGTTAATTTTATAGTAATATTTTATCATTAATAGACTGTTTTTACAAACTTAACTATGCGAAATTAATTTGCCAATTTGCGGATACATGTAGTTACTTAACCTTCCACTGAATACAAGTTTAATGTAATCATTTGTGGTATAATACATTTGTTAAAAAATGTTATGGGTTCATTTTAGGCTGATTTTTTTTTAATTTTATATTATTTACTTTGTAAATTTGTATTTGCATTTATTTTTCTGCTTTGATACCAGACTATGCAACATTTTTGTACACAATATAATTTAAGAAAATAATGGAGCATATAGGAACTTTACCAATTATAATGTGTCTTGTAAAAATGTTATTGGTTCATTTTAGGCTGATTTTTTAACATTTTATTTTATTAATTTTGTAAATTTGTATTTGTATTTATTTTTCTGTTTTGATTTCCCACTATCTGGCATCCATTTTTGTACACAATATAACTGAAGCAGATAATAATAGTGGAAATAATGAAGCATATTGGAAAGTTGGCAATTATACTTAATTTGCCAGGTCCCATCAATGTTTAATTCAGGGTAATTAGTATTAATTTTATCATAATATTTTATCATTCATAGATTGTTTTTACAAACTAATTTATGTGGTAACTGGGAAACTAGTTTACCAACTTGCGGATTCTTGTAGTTACTGCTTCCGCCATTGAATGCAAAATTGATGTAAACATTTGTGGGGTAATAAAACTATTAAAAATGAAATGCAATTATCATTCCAATAAAAAAGGACTTCAATGAAACGTCATATTAAATACAGCTTTTGAAGATCAAAGTGAAGTATTTTAAATATGATAATGATTGACTTCTACATAAGTGATGAGTATTTTACTATTAAATAAATAACTAAATGAATGCATTTTATTTTTTATTTTTTGGCATTAAGCATGGCATTTTGGATGAAATATACTAATTAATATGCTTTTAGGAATTTGTCATTTTATTTAGGGGAGATAAAGTTAGGTTGAGAATGGTCTCTGTTATGTTTTTATTCATCAATAAAAATCCATATAATAAGTGAAAATTAAATGTTTAGAAAATATTTCAATAATAAATTCCCCTTTTTTTAGAACGAATATTCATAAATTACAAAACCAAAATTATCCTAGAAGTATACAGTTCTTTCTATTAATATAAATTAATTTTGGTTAAACGCTTTTTAATACCTTTTGTCCAATGAATCAGCTTTGTTAATGTAAAAATTATTAAATTCGTTTCGATTTTTTTTCAGAAAAATAATAATTTAGGAATAATGATCAATTTATATAACTCTAAAAAACTACTTTTACAAATGTAGTCGTTACAAATAATCAGATTATTTATATTTAAGTATATTCACTTTTATATGAATGTGAAAATTGACGTCTACAAAAATTGATATTAATAATTCTAAAATATTAATTTCAAATAATTTGTATAGTTTATAAAATGTATACTCTACGCATATAATTGTTAAAAAAATTCAAATAATTTATTTTAAAAACCCTTCGTTATTGTTGTTGTTACTAATAGCACTAGCCATGGACAAGTGCGAGGACGGCCATTAGTAATTTTAAGCCGAATGAGCGTCTCTTGTTTTTGTAGTAGTGCCAACTAGGTCCAAGATTACGACTTAGCTACAAATTCATTACAGTCTCTTGCACAGCCACTTTTTACAGGGAGCATACAAATAGAATAACCATGCTCGAAACCCGGACTATCAGCGCTACCTCTATGCCAGGTCGCCAGCAACTTTGATTATTAATTTATATTAACGAAAGAAATACGAATTTTCTTACAATTTACATATTTTTCTATTGTATATATAAATTCAACCGTCTCAAATAAATCGATACATTCTAAGGTTTCCTGTAGATGAATGAATGCAATTAATACAAATATATTTATAAACGATAAAGTTATAATTGTTTAAAGGAAAACAACAAAGAAGGAAAGTAAATATTTTCTGAAAAATGTGATATTTTATTTAAATTTCACATATCTCTTTTATATCTAATATGGATTAGTTTAAATCCTTTCCCATATTTTTCAATCACAAATTAACTTTTAGATAAAAGATTGCTCTAAGTAACAACTGAATTAATATATATTTTGAATAATATTGTATATTTAATCATTAAATTTGGGGGAAATATTTTTTAATATGAATATATTTAATCAAGATTTGTGAATTCGAAAGCAAACTGAAAACAACTAAATGAAAAGTTATTGAAATTTCTATCTTCCTAATTATTATTTGTTGATAAAAGGAGTAATTAAATTTTGATGTTTCTTTCTTTAGAAAAGATAATTAATTATCTTTTATTGCTTTTTGCAGCTTTGGATGTTTTTTTCAAATAAAAGAAAACTAATCGAAATTTTTGTTTATAATTTAGGGCTCGTATCTCTTATTTACAATCTATTTCGTCAACAAAAGCACTTTCTTACTTTCGTAAATTTAATCTTGTATTTTGACTTAATAAACTTGTTCAATATTGGATTAGATTTGGTGATGAATTATTCAATTTTAGCTTGAATATTAGTAAATTAGCTTTCATTCTTTCCGACATCCAGTATTTAGTGAAGTATATCATTCTATTTACTTAGATTATCATTTAATAAAGGGCCAATTTCTTTTTTCATAATATGGTTTAACTTATATTTTTGAATTAAACAATGTTTACTCTTAAATAGGTGTTTTCAAACCTTACATCTTATGAATAAAACATGTTGGGATGTGCTGTTTTATGTTCGTTAATTGGTTCAAATAATATATTGGTTTAGGATATCCTAAGGAACTATTTTGTTTTGGCCTCATTTCATCCTGTCGTCCCATTATAGGACGTAATTCAAAGCGAAAATTGTAAAAGTTTAGATCATTTCCCAGAGGTCGATAATTTTAATGAATACATTCCAGATCAGCGCCATCTGTCGGGCTTTCGAAACACCAACACAACTAATATTCGGGAAGAGGTCTACTAATACTCCATTCGATAAAGACGTTTCGCGCGTTCGCACTCGCCAACTGCGAGGAAAGTTGTTTCAGTCACATATTGACATAATGCCCCTTTTTTTAGATTTCTAACGTCCTCCTAGAGGGAATTATCTAACTTTCTGTAGTTGTTTTTTCATATCAGTATGTTTAATCCATTTCCTTTTTCCCTGTAAATACTCCACCTTGTAAACATTTCCCTTTGACTTTAAATAAATTCTTTTATTTTTTAAGGAAATCTCTTCGTCCTTCATCTGCATTATTTTAATCTTAGTTTTGATACCGAGCCCGTAAATATTTAAAACACACATACACACACACGCACGCACGCACGCCCACACACTACGCACGCACACACACTACACACACACACACACACACACGTAAATGGACATACACGCACGCACACACACTACACACACACACACACGTAAAGGGACATACACGCACGCACACATATTCTCACGCACGCACACACGCACACACGTAAAGGGACATACACACACATACTCTCACGCACGCATACACACATGACACGCGCGCACGAACACAAACACACACACACACACACGCACGCACACACGCACGAACACACACACACACACACGAACACCAGACACCTCGCTACTAAAATTCCCGTTATTTGAAGAGTCTAACATTTTTTGGAAGATTTGGTCAGATTCTCTCAGAATTTTTTTTTGTCTAACATTATGCATAAACAAGTTTAATTTCTAATTTCTAAAATCCTTGAAAAAAATGTAAAGAACAGCGCATTCTTCATTCGCTAGGATCTTACTGAAATTTCTAATACCAGAGGACCCTAATTCTGCTGGATTCGACAATTAAATACAGTTGGTGTCACTGGAATGATTAACACTCCTTTACTTTGAGATCCTATAGCTTTAAGTACTTGGTCATCACTGAAGTTCATCGAAAAGGATCCCGGCAAAATACTGAAAACATGTCCTCTATCCACTTTCTCATTAACCGGAGATAACCCCCTTTGATATGAGCTAGGTGCTCCATGAACAACATCAAGGGAATGATTATCAATTCCCCCTTTGAGGTGGCTTTTTTAAAACTAGATAAGGACTGAATTACAAAACTACAGGCATCACAATATTTTACATTTTATCTACAAGACCCCCAAACTTTTTCACTTTATCAATAAGAAGTGTCACATGAGCGGATTAATGTTATTTGTTAGTATTCTTCTTCTTCTTTGAAATGTTTTCATCGTTTGTTGTTGGTTTACATCGCTGTTATGGGTCTTCATCCATGAAGTTATTCAGGAACTGTTCTCAAAGTATCACGAATTATGCTAGTAATTCTCGGCTTATTTTATTATATTTTAAACTTAAATAATTTCGCGTGTTTGTAATATTTTGATTATGATAAAACTTTTATATTTAAATTGGGTCAGCATAACATTGACAATACTGATTGGATTCTAGTTTTACTTATTTTTGAAATTTTTTTAAAAAAAGCCTCTTTTTATTTATGGAGTTTAATTTTTGTCTAAAAAAACTTTTAGGCATTAGCTTTTTTGTTTCTAGTTCTTGTAAGGCTTTAATTCATGTTTGTAATTTTATTTATAAACGCCACTCTATATTTTTCACTAAACGTAATTCAGTTTGTCAAAAAGATATAGTTCAGAGTTTTTTAATAATAATTTATTTGTGAGTGAACGAGAATTTTTCTGTCTGATTTCTGTATGTTTTATCTAAGTTGTCTTAAAAATATATAAAAAGTGCGTTTCCTAGAAAATCCTTAAAAGCTTTTTCATTGTTGTAATTTTTTTCTATAAATAGAGAGTAATCCAACACATTTGTTTCCAAACTGCATAGAAATCTTCATTTCAGGTGTTAAACCTGTTCACTTTTATCTATCTGACTCTTTAAACTTTGTAGTTTTCGTGTTCACTTGAACTCAGACAGACTAAGAGATTTATCAGGATGAATTTTGTTTAAAATGGGATGGAAATCTGTAAATATGATGATAAACCCATATACCAGATTTCATCCATTCAACTCAAAGCTTTTTCACATTATGTTCGTTAATAGAACTAATTATAAAAATGAATTTTTCAGCCCAGAAGGTCTTAAACGTAGATATTCATTAAAATCTTGATTTTGAATTGTTTATTAAGAGATTACATAATTTTTTGCATATTGTAGAATGATATGAATAGAATGGGTTATAAGGAGCGGGCTGTATAGTTTTTTTAAATGCTGGTTCACTAAAATACTTAACGTCATTTCGAACATAATACTGAATCGAAATTTAATTGAAATGATTCGCCGTCTTTTCCAATGAATTGAGTGCCCGACAAACACAACACGAAGTATCCATTGATGATACAAACATTAGAAAAAGCCACAAGAAACACACACAAGAACCACCCTTTCACTAAAAAACAAAACCGACTTTATTCCAAAATGGCCACGTCATCACTTTACAACAACTAGTCCGCAGCAAAAGAACTGCGGAATAGCTAGAATCTTATAGAATAAAATTAAAGATATTTTAACTAAATGAGCATGAAGATTTACAAGAAAAAAATAAATAAGGAATTACTGATAAAATTAAGACTTAAAATAAACTATAATAATTAATGAATATAGTTTTTTTCTTCTTTAAAGCAGTTACTTAGTTTCTGGTGTCACCCTCTGGCGGCAACTTTTGGAGTTATAGTCTTGAGAAACTTGAGCACATATTTTATAAAGAGAATGTAAAAAAAA
Source organism: Argiope argentata (assembly GCA_026289955.1). Taxonomy (NCBI): domain Eukaryota; kingdom Metazoa; phylum Arthropoda; class Arachnida; order Araneae; family Araneidae; genus Argiope; species Argiope argentata. The sequence goes on along the minus strand of JAOUZG010036900.1, from coordinate 6,287,304 downwards.
TCCAAAATTTTATTATTAAATAAACGAAACATCTGTTAGATTAATTTCATGAAATCATGTAATATTAGACAATACATGAAGCATAGATGAGTTTTTAAAGTTTAATTGCATTAACGTCCTGTTGTCCTAAGAATTTTGGAAGGACCTAGTAATTTTGAACAGTAGTCAGATCACGAGGACGTCACCTGAGCTGGCACCCCACTATCCGCACCACACCATTACAACTAGAGGATGTTTGACCCAGAAAGCATTAACGTTCAACCCCCCCCCTTAGACGACGGTTCTTCGGTGGAATTGGGTCTCTATCCTGAAACCCTACTGGTCACGTGACGAGACCTTTCCAATAGGTCACAGTGAACTCAGAAACATACAAGAAAACATTTTTTTTAACTAAAACCCTTTTTTCTGATTTCATTTCGATAAAAAAATAACTCATCTTCTTAAGCCTGTGTACAAGAATACGCTTTTAATCCTTGAAAGGTAACCTTTAAAAAACTAACAAGAATGATAACCATTCGTCTCCTAGACGAAGTGTATTTAAAATAAATTTTTGAAGCTAATTTAAATAAAAGCATGCTACCTGCAGATGATTTCATAACTCTTGATTGTCAAGTAGGATATAAATATTATTTATTTATTTTCGAAGCAATCTTCAGACCTATATGCGTGATGCTCTCCGCACATTGCTCTTGAACATAACGAACAAAAATTGCGCGTCATTCTGCGCAAACTATATGTGCAAAATGAACATTTTTTCTTTTTTTTTTAATTTTGGATTCTTTAGGTATTTGAATGTTTAGATTCAATCTTAGAAGTTCACTTATAAAAGTCCTTGTTGATCGGGATAAAGTTGATATGTTGAGATGCTTCTGCATCCATGGAGCAAGAAGAACCTCAATGAAATCTTCACCTTCAGATTTATTCGCAGAAGTAGAATTATCTTCCTCACTTAATTCTTTCAATAATTCACAGATAACTTCTGGCCTAACCCACAGATTTTCACCGTGAGAACGCTTCGACATCTTCAAACATACATAGAAGTACCTTCTTAATACTAACGGGACAGATAACCATTCGCCTCTGAGACAACTATTGTTCTGGATATACTACAAGCAGAAATATTTCGGGGAAAAGGAATGTTCTCATCTGTAGTACTGAATAGAACGATCCGTTTACCGTTATAGGGAAAGAATAGCCAAAGTCATAAGCGGTCGCACAAGAGACGAATGATTAGCATTCTAGAGTTAATCCTTTAAGTGAAATTATGCGTATATATGGATATGATATTTAAAAGTTCTCTTATAATCATTTTTACTAAAAACTAGAAAAGGCTCCTATTATTCTAATAAAAGCTGAAAAATTTGAAAGCCACGTAGTTAATTAACACGACTCAGGGTTTTTTCTAAGGTTTTCGAACGTAGTAATTAGATTAGTGTACTTTAGTGGATGCGGAGTGGCCTCCTCTGCTCTTTTTTCGTTTTCTTTCAATTTTTACTTAAGTGTTTGGTATCCAAAGAAAGACTTTAATAAAAAAGAAGAAATGAAGAATATTCAATTAATTTATTGATACCTAGATAAGTAATTGAAATAACTAAAATCAAATCTAAATATCGCAGAAAGATATTGTTTTGGGGAAAATAGGAAGTTTTTCGAATAAGCTCTTGATGAGATTCTACGGAAATACAAATAAAATTATTTGATCAAATATTTACGAACTATAATAAGAATGCTGCATAAATTTTAATTCAGAAATGGTCATTTGTCTAATATTTGTTACTCCACGGGTATTGCATACTATCTATAGAAACAACCAGTTTATTAATTAAAAGTAAACTACATATAATCTGTTAAGATTATTATATAGTTTACTTTTAATTAATTCTTGGTAATTTACTCAATATTTATGCCTAATAGAATTTTCAGTATTCTATTAAATGTCAATTTAGTTAGAGTTTGCAATTATTTCATTAATTAGGATTAAATGGCATTGGAAAATATTCTTTAACCCTTAATCGAAAACTTTCATCATATTGCCCGGGTTTCTAAATAGAATAATAAATCTAAAATTGCTATTGTATATAAAATTGTTATTTTCGATTAAATAAATCAAATTGAAAGATCATTTTTTATATCTGTCATAATCTTTTTTACACTGGTTTCGTTTGATTATGATGTCTTATATTTTCAAAAGTTATTATTTTTCTGATAGAAAAAATACAACTCACAAATTCCTTTTTCATTCTTTACCTAGCAAGCAGTAATACACGCGTAAAGATCTGAAACTGATAATATTTATTTATATAGATAAAAAACTTAAATTATAAAAAACCAGAAATTTTTTCCTGTATACAAATCTAAATAAATAGTGCTGGAATCTAGCAGAGAATATTAATGACTATTATGACTATACTAGCCCCCTTTAGATACCAGCTTGTTCAAAAAGTGCATTAAGTTTTTGGACTGTTAAATGATTAATATGGAATAAATAGTTTTGAATTTCACCTAATTATTCGATACAACAGAAAAGCGAAAATGTCATTTAATCAGTCTACTGTACATTATTGTTGTTGTTGCTGTCATGCTTCGCTTTACAATGGAAGGAGGGGTGCAGTTGCTTCTGAAGGTATGGACTCCTGATCAAACGAGAGCCAAAGTATGACTTCTAGCTCACACACGTCGCAAACCCGTTTTACGGGGTTGGCTGCATTTGTGCATTTCATTCATTTTCCCACAGATCGTAATTTAGATCTGGATAAGAGAACGATCAACTACCCAGTACCCCCAGTGGTATTACTCTCGACATGGATGACTTAGTGACCACGACAGATTTAACGAGAGCCAGCCACACACTCGCAGATTCTTCGGCCGGTGGGGTTCGAACTCGCAACTACAGCAAATAAAACCTAGAAAAAGGACAATTTAAGCACGTGATTATATGAAATGAAATAAGTATGAGATGTTATGTTTCTTTTTCATCAATAAATGCGAGCCAAAGTTTTTAAATCGTTTGCAATACTAAAGTGACTCATTCAATGAAACAATGAAATTGAATAAAAATATAATTTAAATTGTGCAAGTTCGTGGGGCTTGGCAGTTAAAGAAATTCATTTCTGAAATATGCATAGCAGATTTCCTTTTTATCTTTATTATTTTTCGCCTACGGATTTTTGTTGAAGCCAAACACCTCATCTCAAAAGCAACATCATGTTCTGACATGATAAAAAAAATTGATTTATATCTGTTCCCGTGTAAATATATTTCCTTATTTTACGTCATAATAATATCAAAAAGTTTTTCATTATTATGATTTTTAGTTTCGTAAAGAATTTACTAATTTTAAGGTAAAATTATCGTTTTTTAAATAATCATACCGTGATCAATATGGTTACATATGATGTTATAAAAAGATGTCAGCCTTAAAATAATCCCTTAGAGGGGCCAATTATATAATTTTAAATTTCTAATCACTAGCAGGGCAATCTAAAAACGGCAATTAACTTCAGGCATTGTTTCGTAATTTAAACCATGCATTCTTGCCAAATGGAGAATTTTACAATGAACATAAAACGGAAGAAGATGATCCTTGATATTATATCATCATCATCATATATTACTTGATAATAAATTACTTTCAAAGGTGAGTGGTATAAATAACTCAAACAAGTCATTATTCTTAATAACATAATTTCATTTACTATATATGGTAATATAGAGTAAAAACATGCATGATATTAATTTATCTTAAAAAATATTTTATCTTAGACTCTTAGATTTCTTATGAGTCTATTCAAGTAATTTCAAACTTAATTAAAATCTTTAATATATTATTTGTGAATTAAAAATAAGAAAATATTTAATTTAATTTTTTTATTACTTTAAAATCGTATATTTTTTCTTCATCAATATAAGTATTTAATTTTCTCACATTCTCTGAAAAGTGACATCCCTATTATGGAATCAAAATTAAATTTAATTAATAAAATCAACAGTAAATAAGTTCTAAAAATATTAAAATTACTTAATTATCATAAAGAAAAAATAAATACATAAAATTTTAAAACTAAGGCAAATAAGGAAATTTTTGTAATCGATTGTAAATTTTCATCCTTTCAAGCACGAAATAAATAAAGATTTGAATGAAAAAAATTTATACTATTTATCAAAATTCCATTATCATCTACCCATAGACAGAAATTAATATTTCTATGTAATTTCGCTACATAAAATCTTAAGCAAGTTATGTATTATTTGGCGATTAATCCCAGATAGGTGGCTTATAATATCTGAAAATCGAATTTCTATTTTAAACTTGATTTTTTCACCCAAATGAAACCAAAATTTAGTGTTGAACTGCTAATATAGTCATAAATCATTCACCAAATTTATTACATTTAAGTCTTTACGTTTTTTAGTGTTTTTTTGTCGTTGTTTACATGTTTTTGAAATTAAACTTCAGCAGTTGGCCAACCTTTCATTGGATTTGGTTCAAAGTTTGACAGATGTTTACTCTATAGATTTCAAATCTATATACAAAATCGTATCTATCTAGCTTCCTTCTTTTGCTAGTTATCGCGTTAAATTATATTCTAAAAAATGAGCTTCCTCTTCAAATAGAAAAATAGAATGATAGAAATCTGAAAATTTAGAATAAGCATCCTATACCAAATTTCGACCATCTAGTTCAAAGCTCGAGTACGCATTTTTTGGCGATTATTATACTTTCTCTACAATACATATACGAGAAAATATAAAAATGCTTATATCTTAGAATATATGAATATGATAGCTCAAAGAACGGTACAACCTAGATAGATAAAATTTGGTATGAATTTCTTACATCGAAATATGCCAGCATCCTGGCATACGGGTAGCACATCTTCACCGTTATCAGGGCTTCTAGGGTTCGAGTCTCGTTTAGGGCATGTTTATTCTTCTGTATTCTCTCTTTAAGGTTTGTGAATGTGCCCCCCCCCCCCGTAAAAAGGGGCTGTGCAAGCGAATGTGATGAGTTAGTAGCAAAAGTCGTACTCTCGGCCCTAGATGGCGCTACTACAAAAACAAGAGACGCTGATTAGGCTGAAATCGCTGAAAGAGCTTGTCCATGGCATGGATCATTAGAAACAACAACACCGAAATATTATAGAAGTGCTCTAAATTATTTATTAGCAAGCTATTAATACAATAATTAAAAGGAAATTGTATAAAAACTGAAAAAATAATATAATTTTAAAAATGTTTACTAAAATGCATCATAAACAAGAATTGTTCCTTAAATTCCTAATGTTACTTGCACACTTGGAAGATAGTATCGTAATGAATGATAAGAAAATATCTCAAGCATCTCAGTTAATTATCAGAAACTATCTCAATTAAAAAAATATCACTAATTCTGGAAAAAAATGCATGAAAATATTTATAAATTCGAACATCGAATTAAACATCCCCAATGAAATTTGATAAGTTTTCATGATAAATTAGTTTTTTAACAAACTACTGAGATTCAAAAGAATATCTGTCTCAAATTTTTATTAAATACCTTGCATTACGATTTCCTTAATGTTTTTATTTTTTGACAAAATTTGATTAGGATTTCCAAAACGCAACATCCCCGCTAGAAGAAATTTGGTATGGCTTTCTTACACCAAAATCTAGTTGAAATGTAATAAATTATTTGTTACAAGCTTAAAAAAATAAAAAAAATTTGCTTAAATAATAAAAACAAAGATGATTTTTTTAATGTTTTATAAAATACATTATAAACGAAATTTCTTCTTTAAATTCCTAATATTACATGACCATGTGGAATAAACTAACAAATTATTAGAAAATATTTTAATTATCTCAAATAAATATAAGAAAATATTCAATTAAAGATTAAAATGAAATCGGCAATGCATATCTCATTGTATCATATCAGAACATAATTTCTTGAACGGCCAAGTACCACGTGCTCGTGCAAGTTCAATTATATTTTTATTCATTTTAATTGTTTCATTGAATGAGTCACTTTGGTATTGCCAACGATCCAAAAAACTTTGTATCGCATTTATTTTTTTTAAAAAAATACCACATTTCCTATTTATTTCATTTCATATAATCACACACTCAAATTTTTTTTATTTGCTGTAATCATTTACTTATTTTTTAATCAATGTTTTTAATGCAATGACAACGCGTTATTAAAAGCTCATTGTTTGAAATGATCGTGCAGACAGTAAAATTTTAATTTGTCTCCTACAGATTAAAATGTTTATTTTTCACCTACAGATGTTTGTTGACGCCAGAAAATCTCATTCCCAAGACAATATCTTGTTCTGACATGATAATAAAAATAAGATTCAAATACGAATCCGAAAAAAATAAAGATGAACATAAATTTGAACACTGAAAGAAATATCTGTAATTAAATTCAATAATTATTTGAGTTTAATTATTTTTTATGCAAATAATGTTATTCAAAAAAATATCATGAATATTTAATGAATCTCTTGAATTGTAATTTTAATAACTTAATTTAACTTGTCTTAATTTAAAAAAGGGCATTTAGATTTGTGAAAATATGAATATGATTACTCAAAAAACACAACAACCTAGATAGTAAAAATTTGGTATGGCTTTCTTACACTGATATATTGTTGAAACGCTATGCATTATTTGTTTTCAAGCATGCAACAATTAAAGAAATATCTGTTCAAAGACTAAAAAAAAATAATTTCATAAATGTTTACTAAAATACGTTATAAACGAAATTTTTACTTTAAATTTCTAATTTTAAGGACAAATATGAAATATACATATTTTACTAGTTATAAGAAAATATATCAACCATCTCAATTAATTATAAGAAATTTTCTATATTGTATAAATAAAGATTAATTTCTAAAACACGTGCTCTAAAATGCGAATGAATTCGAGCGTTGAAAGAAATGTCTCTAATGAAATTTAATAAATATTCACGTTTAATTAGTTTTTAAAGGAACTATTGAGTTTGAAAAAAAAATATATTATTTTGAAATTTCAATGAATATCAGACATTACTCTTTCCTTAATTAAAAATAAATTGCTTTTATTTTTGAGAAAATAATACGATTGCTCAAAAAAACGCAAGAACCTAGATAAAATCAATTTGGTATGGATTTCTAATACGAAAATATTGTTGAAATGATATAAATTATGAGTTTTCAAAACAATTAAAAAGCATCTCAAATAATAAAAAAATAAAATAATTTTTTAAATGTTTACTAAAATACATTATGAAAGGTCGGCTTTCTGTCACAGAGGTAGCGCGTCTTCCTCGTGTTCTTGGAGTCCTGGTTCGGGAATGGTTGTTCTTCTGTGTGCTGTCTGTGAGGTGTGTGACTGTGCCCCCCCTGTAAAAAGGGGCTGTGCAAGCAATTGTGGTGAGGGTGTATCTAAATCGTACTCTTGGCCATAGTTGGCGCTACTTCAAAAACAAGAGGCGCTCCTTTCGGCTTAAATCTACTGATGCATCAGCAGGGGGCTTGTCCATAGGCAAGTGCCATAAGTAACAACAACGACATTATGAAAGTGATTTCTTCTTTAAATTCCTAATTTTACGTGCATATAGGAAAGATACTTATTTAACTAACTGTTAGAAAATATCTCGACCATATCAATCAATTTCAAAAAATTATCTATAAATAAGATTAATTCCTAAAAGACTTTCATAACAATGAAAGAAATTCCTATAATTAAATTTAATAAGTTTCCAAGTATAATTAGCTTTTTAAGAAACTATTGAGATTCAAAAAAATATGATTTTGAATTTTTAATGAATATCACACTTTACATCTTCCTTAATTAAAAAATGGTTTTATTTTTGCGAAAATGTGAATACGATTGCTCAAAAAACATAAGAACCTATAATGAAGGAATTCGGTATGGCTTTCTTATACCAAAATATAGTTTAAATGCTATAAATTATTTGTTTTCAAGCTTACAACAATTAAAGATATCTGCTCAAATACAAAAAATAAAACAATTTCATAAATGTTTAATAAAATACATTATAAACAAGTTTTTTACTTTAAATTTCTAATTTTAAGTGCACATGTGAGATATACTTATTTAACTAGCTATAAGAAAATATTTATATTGTAAAAATAATATTAATTCTATAAAATTTGCAAAAAAGTATTTATAAATTCGAACTTCGGCAAAAACGTCTCTAATTAAACACATTCCTACTCATATCCAGCTATTATGAAGGAAAAAAAACGATTATTTAAATCTGCAGTTAGAAGCATCTTAAAATCATTTTTTATAGATACACATCTCCCATAAGACGAGAAAATACATATTTAAGCTAAATTTAAATCAATATTTAAAAATGCAGAGAAAAAAATAAGATATTAGAGTAAGGATAAAATGTATAGCTTGAAGGCAATCAAAAAGAGATACATCAAATGAGTCGAAGAAAAAGCGAAGAGGATAAAAAAAATTTCTGACCTTATGCAAAATTAATAACGCGCAGTAATTTCCAAGACGCACTCAATAACTTTCCCTTCCGAATCGATAAAATAGAATCCTGAGCTTCAAAAAAATGGAGCGAATAAAAAAAAACATTATAACAATAAATATGTTGCTTTTTTTTATAACAAAAAAAATTTCCACTTTCTGGGTTGTGCCTCTCTTGTGCTTGGGGGCCTTCAAATACCACAGAAGAAACGGCTTAAGCGTTTAATTTATGTCGAAATGATGACGAAAGTTATGTCGTCAGAAATGCAGTGTTTAAAAAAAATAGCGGAAGACATTCGGTCCCCTAGGCCACTTGCAAGTATGTTTCAATTTGGCTTCAATTACCCCCGTGCATCCGGAAGTAATGAAAATATAAATAAAGAACAGTATCCTGGCAAGAAAAATCGATACGAGACTGGAAGTTTCTCATTAAAGAAATACTGTCGATTTCATTAGTTTATTTTTTTTCTTAGTTTTGGTTTGACAAACTATTTTCTTAGTTTAACTAAATTCTAATATATGCTATTTTTTTATTGGGCTTTCTGGTTCAGGAATAATGTAAGAAAAAAGAAGATAGAAAATTTATAGTAAAATTTGCTTCTGGTACTTGAACAAAATAGTTGTGTATTTATTACAGGTAACTGATGGTATTATACTACTTATATGGCAAAAAATTATTATCTAATATCTTTCTTTTTTACCTTCTAGTAAACAAAATAGCTGAGTATGTATGACAAATAACAGATGCTATTATACTACTTATATGGCCAAAAATTGTTATCTAATATCGTTCTTTTGTACTCTCTAGTTCAGTAATATTATTTTTAAAAAACAGAGAATTGAAAATACAGTAAAGTTTGCCAATGACACTTAAACGAATTAGCTGAGTATGTATGACAGGTAACTGATGGTTTTATACTAATTATGTGTGGAAATATTATTATGTACTATCTTTCTTTTGAACTCTCTAGTTCAGTAATATTGTAAGGAAAAACATAGGTAGAGAATATAGTAAAGTGGGTTACTCATATTTAAACAAAAAAGCTGAGTATGTATGTCAAGGAACTGAGGGTATTATACTACTTATGTGGCAAAAATTATTTAATATCTATCTTTTGTCTCTCTAGTTCAGGAATACTATAAGCAGAAACATGGATTAAAAAAAACATGGTAAAGTTTGCTACTGATACTTAACGAAAATAACTGAATATGTACGATATACAAATGATGGTATTACACTAATTATATGGCAAAAACAGGTAGTGATGTATATAATCTATAGTAACAGTAGTAGATTATATAGTAATGTATAAAATCTGTATTAATCATCAAAAAAACATTAACCTTATTCGTGGAATTTTTAAAAATCATACCACCTGTTTTCCGTTGTGTAATGAAACGTGTTTGTGAGCATGAGCAAACAATCCTGCTTTGACATTTGTATTGATAGCGATTTCATGAAAATGAAGCTTCTAAAAGTTTATTATTACCTTATGAAGGTCAAAATAACTAACTAACTAACTAATTCTAGACCTCTTGGGATATTATATATTAATCTTAGATCAATTAACTGAAGGAAAAGGATTTTTAAAGCATTAAAATAATTTTCCTTATATTGAAGACATCTGCATTTAAAACTAATGAACGGTGTGAAATTAAATTCACAAATAAAATAGTGAGTTAAGAGGATGACAAATGTCGAAAAAAGACAGTGCCAAAAATTATTCAGCATTTTATACAAAGCGAAACCCGCCCCTTGGAAAAAGCTCACATTGACCAGAAAGCAATATCATTGACAAGAGAACACTTCCTGTGACTATAGTACTGTAAGCATATTCTTTTAATTTCTCTTACTTGATTACAATACTTTTTCTTACGTAGTATAGAAAAAGTATAGTAATTTTTAAAATAATTTTAAGAGATTTTGACATATCACATTTTAACCCCCCCCCCCCGAGTTTGAAAAATGTTCTTCTGTCTGTGTCTAACAAATATAACTCACAAATGTTTTAAGCAAGACGGTTGAAATTTTGCATTCTGTTATTACTCCGATTTTTCAAATTTCTATCAAATTTTGAGCAAACTCTGTTCAGAAAAAGTCCTACTGTTTTGTTGTTCGAATGAAAGTTATCACAATAATTACAAAATGAAGAGAGCTAGGTATCTTAGATTCTGTACGCAGATTTAATAATGTAAATACCTGTCATTTTTGTTACATGTCAAATGTTGAATCAAAACTAGTAATGAGTTCACTGTCTGTCTGTCTGTTTGTCTGTATGTACTTTGAAATATATATAAATTCGATACTTGAAAAATGTAATGAATTAAATACGTTAAATTTGGTATGGGATATTTTGATCGCAAATGCAACTTTGTATCTCATTTTTGCTTTAATCGGTTGAGAAAAACGTGTTTTTAACCAATATTTGATTTTGGGATACAAATAACGCATGCAAGAGGTAAATTGCCAAGGATGGCACAATAGATTCAGTAAAAATGCTATATTCAAGCCAAAATTTAATATTTCGTTACTATAGTAAACCAGTGTCTTTCAAGGTAATCTTTGCCCTAGTAATCTTCTTAGAGAATATATAAGAAAGTTTTTGAATCAACCCTCCGGGGGGGAAGGTTTGTATTAATTAAAGTTTTTTTTAAAAAAAACTCTTATACTAATCTTTGATTAGTATAATCAACGAATTCTCTCCAACTTTTCTTTACTTTTTGTCTTCTTTTTTTATCATATCAGAACATGCTGGCTTCAAAAAAGGTCCGTAGACGAAAAATAAAAATTGTATTATCTGCACGAGCACCTCAAAATATCAGCTTTTAATAACGCGTTGCCATATTTCAAGTTAACGAATGTAAAATATATCAAGGTTAAAAATTTTGTCTAAATCACTGTATCAAAGAAAATTGTTTACAGCAAATTGTTTTAATTTTTATCGTCTATGTTATTTTATGGAGAAATGCACTGATTTTTGAACTCCTGTATCATTTATATATGTTAATAGTACCTGAAGTTTGAAAATGTGTTTTTAAATTAGGAGAACAGAATACACAAATTTTATTTCATACACACAGTACTTATTAGCAAAGTATTTAAATACATATCTTCATATATTTATATTTTCTGTATTCAAGTATTTGAGAAGCTATAAATTTCTACCTTAAATAAGCAACATTATATCAAATTATCATGTCAGAACATGATGTTATTTTGGGAATGAGGTAGACAAAAATCCGTTGGCGAATAATTGAAATATTATTCTCTGCGCGAACATGTAAAAAAATAAGCTTTTTATAACGCGTTGTCATGGCATTTACAAAAGCTCTGATTTTTAAAAATAATTTAATGACTATAGCAAATAAAACTTAAGAAAACTTCATTTTGAGCACATGATTATATGAAATGAAATAAATAGGAAATGTGATATCGTTTTAACAATCAATGCGAGGCAAAGTATTTTTTGGATTATTTGCGATTCCAAAGTGACTCATTCAATGAAACAATTAAAATTAATAAAAGTATAATCTAACTTGCACGAGCACGTGTTGCTTGGAAGAAATTATGTTTTGACATGAAATATTGAAATATGCATAGTAGATTTCATTTTAATATTTTTTGTTTCATATTTCTTGAATTTTTATCTTATATTCTTGTAAATCAACGATGAATCAGTTCATAAATGTTCCCATTCTTTTTTAAAAAATACTTATTTGAATTAGTTTTTAAAATAAGATGATTCCATAAATAAATCTTAGTAAGTAATCAAATACTGAAAACTTCTTATCTAATTTTAAAGGGAGTAATTTATAACAACAGGAATATTGATTATTCATTGAGAGGGAAGAAACAATTATTTTAACAATAGATAAGAGTATCGAAGAATCACAATTCATAAAAAATATATTAGCTCGAAAAATCATAAATGTACAATGATAAATCTGACTAGCTCACTAATAGTTATTGACGCTTTATTTCATAAGAAAAACACAAAATACAAGTAGGAAAAGACAGTTACATCGTAAACAAAAACAGCGCATACAGAAGTCAATTGTACATAAACTAATATCTAAGCTTCAGTAAACAACATCAATAATGTAGCTAGAAAGCTTGTATTGCGAACAACACTTTAAAGAAAAAATTCATTTGACTAACTTAAAACAGTTAAAGCGTAAACAAAAACAGCACATACAGAGGTCAATAATACACAAACTAATATCTAAGCTTTAGTAAACAGCAGCAACAATGTCACTAGAAAGCTCGTTTTGCGAACAACACTTTAAAGAAAGAATTCATTTCACTAAATTTTAAGTCTCTCGCATTTATATAGTATCGATTTTTCGAGAAGAATCTATAGATTTTTTTCTTTTAATTAAAGTATTGCCATATTTTATGCATTTTCTATAACTAACATTTTTGTCGCCAAAATCTTCATATTTGTCACCCAGGTTGTCGCCAAGGCCGGGGATCATTGATCTAAGATCCATTCAATAGCTTTTGATAATTTTCGTAAATCTGTCTTCCTTAATATAATATTAAATGGTTTAAGTAAAAATTCTACAAATTTGGGAAAATATATTGGAAACAAATATTTAAAAAAACAACAAATCTATATTTTGGGTGAGAAAATAAGAAGATAGGGAAAAATTGTACCAAGCAAACAATTAAAAACAAATACATCAGATAAACTATAAGAAAAGAAGGGGAAAAAATTTAACCTTACTGAAAAGGAATGACACGAATCGATTCCCGAGAACATTTGTTAACCTTCTCTTCCAAATCGATAGCATAGATTCTTCATTCTAAAAAAATTAAATAAATAAAAAAATAATGACAGTAAATATGTTAATTTTTATAAGAAAAAAATCTATTTCGTGAGATGTATTTTCTTTTTCAGAGTTTTTTTTAATGCCGTCAAAAGATTCGTTAAAGAAATACCTAAGCGTTTAATTTACGTCGAAATAATGACAAAAGTTGTGTCGTCCGAATTATAGTGTTCGAAAAAAGCAGACGATATTTTCCCCCAGGCCACTTACAAGTATGTTTCAATTTGGCTTCAATTACCATTATGAATACGAAAGTAATGCAAAATATAAATAAAGAACAGCCTCCTTTCTAGAAAAATCGATTCTTATGTAGAAGTTTCTCATTAAAAAAAAGTACTGTCCGTATCTTCAGTTTGCTTTCATCAGTTCTGTTTACAGACGATTTTTGTTGTTTTGCTGTTCTAGCTTCGTTTACTTAAGAATATTTGACGTTTAAATTTCTTATCCATGACGTAGAACTTGAAATATACAAGGAAAAAAAAGAAATTTGAAGAATGTCGAGTTTAGTGATACTCTGTTAAACAAATGAATCCCCACTTACTTTAGAAAATAGTTGAACAACAGTTACTTGTGACTGAAATATGTAGTGCCCTTTTCGTATTTCTATTGCAATGATAATTTGTACTAAACTAATATAAAGAAATTCAAAGTAAACATAACTTAACAGAAGTTAATACATACCTTTATAGTCACTATACTTTTTATTGTATGCCATTTATGGAAGTAACTTCCTTTCCAAAAGAATGCCGGTGTAAATAAACTTACATTTTAAATTCTTTTCTAGAAATATCTCCAACAGTAACATTTTTATCTACTAAAATGTTCATTGATTTTTCTCTAAATTTGAACAATACTCATTTAAAAAATAACGAGAGTTCGGAACACAAATTTCTTTCAATTTTTGTATCTAAAATTTGACATGTTTTAACCAAGCCACAAAAATATTTCGTATTCCATAGTTCATGAAAAACAAAGGAACCAAAAGACCATAGGTAAAAAAATAACCGTTGAAATAATTATAAGTTATCAATTTTCTACAATAACTTTTACTATGAACCAAATGAAGGTATTAGTACGAACCTGCGACCTGCGGTACGAACCTAGAGCCGGTAGCCGAGTAACATAACCACTACACCAAAAGTCGAATTCAGTATCGTAGATGTTATATGGCTTATAAGGCTAGCGCCACAGTACTTCCCCACCAGTGAGTCGGATGAGAGACGTTCATTAAGCGAATTATTAAACTAGTATTACCAGTTATAAGGGAGTAACCGATCAAGTAAACATTGCCGTTACGTACGGTCAACACTCAGCTCAACGAACCCACCAAACCTTACGATACGTCCGGATAATTAAATCACGTCCGGGTCACCAATGTCGCTAGTAAAGGTTGCAATACGAACCTGCGACGGTAGGGCTAGAAGCCGAGTAACATGACCACTACACCAAAAGTCGACTTCAGTATCGTAGATGTTATCTGGCTTATAAGGCTAGCGCCACAACTATTTAAGGATATGAAATTAACTGGTAAACTAGAAATTATATCAAACAAAGAACTTAAAAAAGAATTGGACGTTTCACTACCACATTTTATTCATATTCTTACATTTGATCAATCTGTGGTAAAGTAAAAAGTTCAAAAATACAAACTACTGTTTTATACTGTCTAATTAATATAATATGAAATTTACAATGAGTAAAACTCATGTTTTACTCTATGTAATTTTTCAATTACGGTTCAGAGGGAGAAATAAAAATCCATGCGTGCGCGCTCGTGTGTGTGCATATGCATATGTGTATGTATACGCGTGTGTGAACGTGATTGAGTGTGTGTGTGTGAGAGAGAGTATGTGTGTATGTGCGCGTGGGTGTGTCTGTTTATGTGTACGTGAGAGTATGCACGCGTGTATGTGTGTGAGAGAGATAGGGTGTGTGTGTGTGTGTGTGTGTGTGTGTGTGTGTGTGTGTGTGTGTGTGTGTGTGTGAGAGAGAGAGAGAGAGAGAGAGAGAGTATGTGTGTATGTGCGCGTGGGTGTGTCTGCTTATGTGTACGTGAGAGTATGCACGCGTGTATGTGTGTGAGAGAGATAGGGTGTGTGTATGTGTGTGTGTGCGTGTGCGTGTGTGTGTGTGTGTTGCCAGTTGCCATTTGCCAAATCAAATTCCCGTGTCTTTTTTATTTTTATTAAATATCTTTAAAAATGACCTTAACTCTAGAAAGCTAAAAAAACCTAAAAAAATTCTAATTAATCAATATCGTTCATAGTTGTCGGAAAGTATTCTTAAAGCGAACGAATGCAATAATAAGATTAACACACTTTTATGACTAAAAAATAACTTTCTATACAAACTCTTTTTTATTATTCTTATTTTTTTGGAGATTTAAACATTAAAAGAGAAGCTTTAAAGAAATTGAGAAGAGATGAAATTTAATTAATTTGTTGATAAACAAATAAGTAATTGAAAGACTGAATTTCAAGATTAATAAAAGATTTACTCGCAAATTAGAATTTTTTTTTCATCATAAGAGTTTTCTTTGGAAGTGGTTTTGATTTTAAGAATTTCCAAACATTTGACGGGAAAATATCTCTTTACTTTCGGAAAAATGTTTCATAGAAAAAAAAGGATTAAACTTGACTTTAATTATAAAATTTTAATGGAAAATGCTTTGTTCTAGTAGCAATAATCTGTAGTTTTTATATTTATGCGTTTATAAAAGCGTTTTTATGCGTTTTAAAAAGTGATTGAAATTAATTTTTAATTAATTTCAATCACTTTATCACTCAGGATATTTTAGTAATAAAATATTAAAAATTCTGATTAACTTTATAATTGAGTTTTAAGACACACGAGTCTCATTAATTCAAACAAACAAGATAAAATATGTTTAGAAAGGGTTTGTGGCAAATTATTTGTTGTCAATCTGATTTTTTCATCACATTGCATTATACTATTTATTTAGAATCTCAAAAAATAATAAAGATTTTGGGAAGAACGCCAATTATTTTGAATTTTAAAACACCACTGAATTTCACATTTTGAATATAAATAAAGATTAAAATGAAATTTGCTATACATACTTCATTTAATCATGTCAGAATATCCTTTCTTGAACGATGCATCCATACGTGCTCGTGCAAGTTAAATTATATTTTTATTGATTCTATTTGTTCCATTGAATGAGTCACTTTTGTACTGCAAACGATCCAAAAAAACTTTGTTTCGCATTTATTTTTTTAAAATGCCACGTTTCCTTTTTATTTCATTTCATATAATGAGTTCTCAAAGTGACATTTTTCTAGGTTTTATTGGCTGTCGTCATAACTTTTTTTAATCAGAACTTTTGTAAATGCAATGGCAACGCTTTATTAAAAGCTGATATTTTGAAGTGCTCGTGCAGATAACATTTTTATTTTTCATCAACACACTTTTGTTGACACCAAAAACCTCGTACCAAAAACTGTATCATGTTCTAGCATGAGAAAGAAAGGAGACAAAAAAAATAAAGAAAAAGTTTAAGAGGATTCATTTCTAATCAAAGATCATTATAAGAGTTATTTTTAAACTTTAATTAACATAAATCACTCGGAAGAAAGACCCAAAAACTTTCTCATATATTCTCTAATAAACTTGCCATGACTAAGAAAGCCTTGAAAAGTACTTGTTTACGATATTTACGAAATATTTAATTTTGGCGTGAACATAGATTTTTTACTGAATCTATATTGCCATCCTTGGCGAGTTATTTGGCGGCTAATCTCTTGCATGCGTTAATAGTATCTCAAAATCGAATATTGGTTTTTAAAAAAATTTTCTCAATCGATTCAATTTTTAATTTTTCTCCTACGGAATTTTTTTTGACGCCAAAAACCTCATCCGCAAAACAACATCAAATTCTGACATGATAAAAATTCAATAAAATATTTTTAAACTATAATCTATATTTCAATAATAAATATATATAAAATATAAAATAAATATAAATATATATAAAATATAAAATATAACTAAAATATATTTCAATAATATATTTTGTAGCTGCTCTTGTAAGACTAACCGCAGAGACAGCGCCCTCTGATGCCTGGAGGGGATCACTTAAAACAGAGCTAGAGATAGCTGCGTAATTTTTTATTTCATTGTGGTATGAATTGTATTCCTTTTTGCACAACTATGCTTTCGTCAGCCTTCAAGTACAAAAGGCTGTCTTTCATTTCTGAATTTTAATGTATCTCGGATGGTTTCTCGTAGAGTTAAGGAAAACAAACACCTGCTGCTTAAGTTTTGTACACCAGTATATTTTAAACTGTGGAGTATTGCACGTATAGTGACTTACTTTCAGCAACTTCAGCTCTGACTTGCCACTAGCAATATTGTTGTTGTGTCAAATGGCACTTGTCATGGACAACCCCGCTGCTGAGCCCAGCAGCAGATTTAAGCCGAATGAAGCGTCTCTTGTATTTGAGTAGCGCCAACTAGGGCCAAGAGTACGACTTTGCTACACACTCACCACATTCGCTTGCACAACCCCTTTTTACAGGGGGCACATTCACACATCTCACAGATAGCACACAAAAGAACAGCCATGCCCGAAACGGGGCTCGAACCCGGGACTTCCAGAACACGAGGAAGACGCGCTACCTCTGTGCCAGAAAGCCGGCAGCAATATTGTTGTACGATAAAAGAATCTGTAACTGTATACTCATCAACCAGTATAAATTTTATTAAATAGCCACACACTAATAATGTGCAGGTTTCGAGAAATGAATTCTAATATTTATCTGATTTTTCATCAGATCAAAGTTCTTAATTTCTAGTAGATTACTTTTGTTATTATTTTGATTCCGATTGAAAAGTTTCAAAATGCTTTTCAATGCATTTTAAACCGTGGAGTATTGCTCTTGCATATTTTCTCCAACCTCTGCGCTGACTTGCCACCATCTATATTATTGTACGATGAAAGAATCTGTAACTGTATACTCATCAACCAGCATAAATTGTTTTTTATTAAGTTTGAGTTTGTGTGTGCGTTTTAAATCAAATGTTCTTTGTTAGGTCGAGGAGTCTTTGTTTTTATTGCAGCATCCAATAACCATTAGTTTCGTCTTATGATAATCTCAGTTTTGAGTTATGTGAACCATTTGTGTTTCAACACAATATTTTCTTGTTTATAATTCTGATGCTCTTTATCTATCAGTATAAAATTAGGTTTGATTTTCTTTATGAGTATCCAAATATTAGAAACCAAATTTTTAATAGATTACTTTTATAACTGATTTAATATGTATTGAAAACTTATGAACAGATTCTTTTAATTCCTAGTGTATGATAACCATTTTCTTTCGAGTAAAGGCTACCAGTTCGTTACAACAAACTATGCCGCAAATCGAAATGTGAATGGGAGCGGACAATATTTGTTTCTTTTAGAGGTCGCTAGACCAGCTTACCGAAGGAAGGTAGCATTAGATTGTGAATACATTTCCTTAATTGTTGTTCTTCCGCAGGAAAAGTAAAATGGTATATTTTAACGGAAATAAATTAAAATTAATGATTCATTTTAATGAAGATTGTCGATTAATTAAAGATTAAAATTAATGAAAGATTGGTGATTTGATGTCCCCAACATTGGTTCAGACACGATGGTAATGGTGAAAGCTCCAAAGATTTCATTATGCACGGGTTTGGTTTAAAGCTGTACAAGAATGGATATTAAGAATGGCATTAGCTCAAGTGAAGGTGAATGTGGATTTTAACTGTTTCATTTGGAGACCGGACTCCAAGATCAATCTCCTATTCGGATGAAATTTACCTAAAGGGTAAACTCCATGCTATTCACAGACACTAAAAAGCTGTGAAGTTTATTCTTAACTAAATAAACTATTGGTTTGGTACATAATTATCAGGTATTTCTTTGACGTACATAATTAGCTATATTTTATAAATTTATGAATGCAACCATTCTTCTACTTATAGAGATGTAAAAGTGACTATCGATAATCATATTCATATGCGTCATACTATGCTGTACCATTTGAGAAGGGATAAAATTCAGAGCAGAGCGAAAGTCGATGCAGAGAACGATTTGTTCGTTTCAGATCTGGCGATACTAGCTTGCAAGATAAGCCAATAGGAGTTCGGCCATCGCATTTCGAGTATAATTACTTTTGGCAACCATGGATGGGGACGATAGCCTAGCAGCTGAAATGCTGGCTGACAACTTATATGTGGACCATTCATCAATCTTTCATCGTCTCAAAAAGCTTTGGAAAGTTATGGATAGGAGCTCAGTGACAACTGTAAACCTGAATGTGTTCGAATTTTGAATAATTTTTTTCAACGAAACAAGCGAGGTCCGTTTCCAAAGGATCTTGTCACTGAGTATGAATCATTGCTTCTCTTCAAAGACTTCAAAAGGAAGAAGGTCTGCATTTCGACATGAGTTTCACCAAAAAGATTAACGAGGACCATACACTGTAAAAGGACAAAGTGGTGTGTCTAGTGGGGCAAAGGAGGAATCATTCATTGGGAAATCATCTTTAAAGGATCATCTTTTTCTTATTGGTGGAATGACAATTATGAGGGTTAACAGTGGTGGATTCTATACTAAAACGGCAAGAAGCAATTAAACATCAACAATGATGCCTATCTGGTTCAACTCGACAGACTTCACGTTGCAAACGAGACGAAAAGACTGCACAAAAAGAACCGTATAATTTTTCTTATCTACGATAAATGCCTGAAAATTATGCATCAATCCAATTGATGAACGATAAGAAAGGACCCATTGCTGTGTGATTCCATATTCGAATATACTAAGAATGCCGAGTATCATAAAATATTAAAAGTAAGTAAAATCCAAATAATCTCAAAAAAATTATTCTTAAATTTTTAAGTACAAATAAACTATTAAAATATAGCGTTTTTCCGAGTCAATTTGTAGGTAATATTTTATGGCACCTCTGAGATAATCATGACATATTCGAAAATTTCATGTCATAATATATACTCAAGTTCGCTCTTTAGTCCAAACCAAAAATCAATGAGAACAAATGTTACAATCTTGTACAAATTTTGTTACAATCTTCCTTTTAAGATTGGCAAAATACGGATTTCCAATTGATTTTAAGAAATATCCGTATTTTATATGAATCTAGTGCATTCCTTCTAGATCAAATATCTTCCCTTTAATGTTGTGAAGAAGTTTTGAGAGTATAATTTGTTTTCTATTACTAATTTACTCTAATCTTAAATGATTCCTAGCTGCATACTTTTACTATTGATATGACGTTAAAGTGAAACCTACATCAGAATCTGCGGCATATTTTTAGCGACAAGTCTATATTTATTTTAACAAATGACATATTTGTTTTTAAAGAAAACAAATTACTTATTTCTGAGCAAGCAATATTTATATACTATATGAAGTTGAATCAAATATGCACACATTGGTGCGTCATAATAGATGCGAGAAGCGATTTTCTCTTCCAGTGTATAATTCATTCCCTAATTAGAGCACAAAATTAACTTCCAATATCACAAATATAAAATCAATATTAATTTAAATCCAACGAAAGTATGATAAAAAAATTGGTTTAAAAAATAAAATAGCTATACAATCCAAGAAATAATTACTATCCATAACTAAATGATGCAAAAGAATTATTATTGTGATATCTTAATTTGATCTTCCATGTATGTCGGCATTATTATTAAATAGAATTTGTCATGGATTGGAGAATCTGGGTGCAATATTAAAACATTTTACTATAAAGAAAAAAAGGTTTTCTTATTTCTTATAAAAAAAATATGTACTGTGGAATTTCTTTTTTTTTTCATTTTGTTATGAATTCTTAAACCTGTCTTTCTGTGTGGGCAATATTATAAAATAGAATTCATTTTGTATTGGAAACTTTTGGATGAAGCATTGGGACATTTTCTAATGAAAAGTTTGTACAGTGGAATTTCTTTTTCTTTCATATTTCTGACATCTCAATTCGATAATTTTTATGATTAAATAGAGTTCATCTTGTGTTTAAAAAATCTGGATGCAACATCAAAACATTTTACTATAAAAGGCGCTCTTATTTAAAAAAGTCCGTGCGTTGGAATTTCTTTCTTTTTTTCATGTTGTTATGAACTCTTAATCCGATCCTTCTAATGTGTGGGCAATATTATTAAATAGAAATCATCTTGTATTGGAAAATTCTGGATGCAGCAATGAAAAAATGTTTATATAAAGTTTGTGTCGTGGAATGACTTTTTCTTTCATATCTATAAGGTATCTTAATCCGATAGTTCTTAATTCTTGGATTATTATAAAATAGAGTTCATATTGTATTGGAAAAATCTGGATGCAGCATTAAAACATTTTATTATAAAAGGTGTTCTTCTCAAAAAATTCTGTACGGTGGAGTTTCTTTTTCTTTCATATTTTTAGAGACAAGAATGATAATTTAAACAGTTAATTCTTTGAAAAAAGGAGTATGGAAGTTTTGATAACAGCTGAGTAAAAGAAATAGCTTTAAAAATTAACCCCTACTCATAAAATGGCATGTCTGACATGCGCATCAAATTAGTGAATTTTTACTTTTAAACCGGCAATTAAATAACAAAATTAGGTATTTAAAAATGCAAAAATAACTTAGTAAAGTCTCAATAGCTGAAATACTCCTTTTATTATCAAAATAATAAGTGTTCAAAATAGGATGCATCTTCTAATTAGGAAGTTAAATAAATTCTAATGATAAGGAGTTAAAATACAACTTAGCAAAATAAAGTAATGAAATCGTCAATACTTCTCTAATGATGACACTTTTACAATCGCATCGATTTTTTTTAGAATTTTCATGTTTTTTTCTTTCTATTTTCATTGCTTCTACATGACGATAATTGGAGCCGAATTGGAATTTGGCTGCAAGTGCCTTAAGGGATAAGATTTGCTCCTTATTTAAACTGCATTTCTAATGGCATATTTTCGTCATCAATTCAATATAAATTAATGCTTACGCCGATTCTTTTGCGGTGTTTGAAAGCCCTGGAGCTCATAAAATTCACACCTCAAAAAGTGGAATTTTTTTCGTTATGAAGAAGTCGATACATTTACTGTAATAATCTTTCCATTCCTTTGAGTTTTTTTTAGCTGAGGTTTTAGTTGCATCGATTTGGTAAAAAACATTATTGGTCATATATGGGAAATGGCTTCATATTTATAAGTTTGAAAAAGATTTGGAATATTTTTGTAATTTGAATCTTTTAAAATATAGTATATAGTATAGTATATAGTATAGAATCTTTTAAAATATAGTATATATAGTATAGTATATAGTATAGAATCTTTTAAAATATAGTATATATAGTATAGAATCTTTTAAAATATAGTATAAATATAGTTTTTGATTGCTTCTATGCCAAGCATTTTTTTTAATTTACTATATCCTTTATTTTTACTTATTCTTAAATAAAAATATGATTCATCTTAAGAATGTATTTCCTTCTCATTGGATCGATTTTTATGTTTAAAGAAATATTCCAGTATAAAGGGTGTCCCAAAATTAACACAAGATTTGAATTTTTCGCCATACATGAAATAAAGTGTGGACAACCCCATTAAAGAACCATTTGATAACAGATAGCTTAGGATTAATAAAAATGGTGGATTACATGATAGAACAATATGTTTTCATTATTGAACAATATTTCAAAAAGAATGAAAGTATGGCGGGCAAACTTCGAAAATTTTAGAAATGGCTTCCTAGATCATGTTATTTAACTCTATTTGATTTTTTTATTGGCTATTTGAAGTCAAAGGTCTATACTAACAATCCCACAAGCACACGTACATTTAAAGATGAAATTCAAAGTTGCATAAGCGAAATTCAGACACATTTATGCAAAGTGGTCATGGAAAATCTCAACAAAAATTGAGAATGTTCCAGCAAAGCTGTGTAGGTTATTTGATTTATATGTTGTTGCTTATGTAATCCTAACCTCTTTACTTTACAGTGCTATAAAAATATAACAATTGAAATAAAAAAGTAGTTTTTTTTATTTAATTCAAATCCATGCATCAATAAGTTCAATCGTGCAACACTCCATTTTTATTAACTTTAAACTATCAGCTATAAAATTGTCTTTAACAGGTTCCGAACACTTTATCATACAAATAGTGACAAATTTAAGTCTTGCGTTTATTTGATGATTGTATATTTTTGAATACTTGAGGGATTGAACATTCATTTATGATAAATTGGGGCAAGATATTGTTGCCAAATTGGCTACGTTGTCCCAGGTAGGCTCTGTGTGCTTGCAAAGGATTCCCTCTCATGTTGGTATCCATGGTAATGATGTCGCTGATCGACTCGCCATGGAAGGTTGTAAGCTCTCTACTCCTCCACATCTGTTTTAAAAGTCTCAGGGATTCATTCCATGTTTATTGGCAAAGTAAAATCAATTTGGAGGATTCCTCCTGAACATGATTGGTACGCCACAGAGCGCCCTGGTTTATCTTTGCAGAACACCCGATCAAGACTTGCCCAATCTGCCTTAGCTAGGCTAAGGTCTGGCCACATTAGAAGCCTGACCTTCGATGGTCCGAACAGGACCTTTTCTACTTGCCCTTGCTTGGCTATTGCCTCTCCCTCTCAAATTATTTCTTGCATCGGTACCTATGTGAAGCAACTGTCGGATGAGAGCGAGAGTGTTTTTGACCTTTTGGTGCGACACGATCTTTTGGGCTTGGTCTAGGAGTCTATACCAAGGGGATCAGCAACAAAAACAACCTATTTTTTGAAAGAAGTAATGATGTCTATACAAATCATTTGAAGTAACTAATGTTTCTCTTGTAAAATGTTTTTGAAATTTTTGTCAAAAATGAGTGTACAAATGTTATGTCTATTACTGATTTTTTTTATTCATGATTTTTTCAATTTTACGACACACTTATTTGAGTGGAGTTTGCAGTAAAGAAATATTATCTTTAAATGCATCGGATAAGAACAGGGAAAGCTTATTGCACACTAAAAAAGCAACTTTTTAATGAAGAATACATGTAGGAAAATTCAAGATGTTGCAAGGTTAATATTAAATACAATTATACTTCTTCGTATTTTTTTTCTAATATAATATTCATTTCATTATTTCCCCAAATATCTCTGAACAATTATTCATATATTTTCGAAATTCTGATTTTAATTGCCTCTCATGAGAACCAGTGGGAGATGCCCCCCCCGAAAAAAAATTTTCTTAGATAATCTTATAAATTTATTGTTACGTTTTTAGCGTAGCAGTTTCGGGTTGAATGGACTTTACTTGAGGACAGCACAAACAAATTTATTTACAATCTATTTACAGGATGACTTAAAGGAAAACTTTAGAGAAAACCAATCCAGTGGTCAACAGTTATTAACAGCGTAAATACAAGTCTCACGCACAATAAACACTGACTGCAAAACAGATACCGTAGAGCACAGCCAACAGTAAATCACAGCGAGCTCAATGATACAACGTTAGCAGCAAACGTAAGCACAGCTCACTAATAACAAGCGAGAAATATCATCAGCTCACTACAACGAGTCGCTATTCTTCCGAGAGGAACCAATGAAATGCGGCAACCCATCCCTTATAGAGCCAAGAGAGCGGGCACCCAAAAGAACGTGGAGCTTAGTTAACGATCCAGCGGCTACCAGACTATTCTTTTAGCCAAATCAATTCGGCTGGCGCAAAGTTCTTCGTCAGCCGCCAAAGCCTTCTTCGGGGTGCTTTCGTGGAGCCCGCCAGCTTATAACATTATCATACCAGAAAATAGCTTTATATGGCATTAGTGTACAGTAGTGACGAAATATTAATTTTTATAATTAAATTTAGAATTTTTATTGACTTTAATGTATCTCCTTCATGAGTTATTTGGAGACTAGTTCTTGGCATGCATTAATTGTATCCAAAAATATAGTTTGCTCTTTAGGCATGTTTTTCTTAACCGAATGAAACAAAAATTTGATACAAAACTGCAGTTGTAGTCAAAAATTCTCATAACAATATTTTAGTCATTGCGTTTTTGAATTTGCTCCAATTTTGACAAGTGTCTATATTACAGATTTTAAACCTCTTGTTAAATTTTACCTATCTAATTATCAAAGACAAGTATCGTTATTGCTAACTCATGATCAAACAGGCTGACAGGTCGACTTTCTTAGAACAGATTTTACTAAAATTTTAAAGAAAATCTTGAAATTTGATGTAAAGATCATAAACCAAATTTCAACCGCCTAGCTCAAAGCATTACGCTGTGGCGCTAACTTTATAAGCCAGATAACATCTCCGATGCGGAAGTCAACTTTTGTATTATGGTCATGTTACTCGATTACAGGCCCTAGCGTCGCAGGTTAATATCGCAGACTTCACTCGCTACATTGGTGGCATTGACAACACAACCTCCTGCAACAGTTGTGGCGCCATCTACCCACAGCAAAAGCAAACAAAGTCGTCAAACTTACTTGACGCAAGCAGGCATACAAACAGTCGTCAGACTCACTTGACGCAAGTAAGCAAGCAAGCCCCAATTCACGCAAGCAAGCAAAACAAAGGCATCAGACTCACTTGACGAAAGCAGCAACTCGTCATAATGCTTGGCGCTATAAAAATCTTTCGCCCCACTACCGACTCACTCGGGGGGGGGAGTACTTTAGTGCTAGTTTCATAAGCCAGATAACATCTACGATACGGAAGTTGACTTTTGTATTATGGTCATGATACTCGGCTACAGGCTCTAGCGTCGCGACCTTCAATCGGTATAATGCATTATTTTTGTAAGAGACACGCATAAGTTTTTTAAAAATGTGTTTCTCGAGGTCTGAAAAATCTAAAACATGGAGATTTATCAAAATTTCGTTGCTTTCAAAATTTTTGACAATTACTGCTCTTTCTTTACACTACGTATATGAGAAGGTGGAAAAAAAGAAAAAAAAATACATTTAATAAATATTCTTAGAAGGAAATATATAAACTTTAGAAATAAAACGATATGCATGTAAATTCCTTTCATTCAGTTGGAAATACGCTAGCATAATTCATAAGAAAATATCTAACACAAAAAGGAGAATTTTATTAAATATAAAGAAAAAGAAGAAACTTCGACAAAATAATGATAGACAGTTTAATCCCTTTTTTCCTTTCCTTTTTTTCCACATCCGAAAAGTGATGGTTCGTCGACAATGAGATATGATACGGAAAAGTAACTTCAAAACAAAATCATTAGAAAGAAATGGAGGATGACTGAAATTTGGAAGGAAGAAACTCCGGAACAGAAAAAGGAAAAAAAAAGACAAAGATCGCAGCTAACATTCCTTCTCCCAACGTCCGTTACTGGGATCGAAATGGTTTCATCTCAGAGATGATGTGAAATAAAGCATTGAGAAAAAATGGATGAAGATCGCCAATACTTCTTTAGTTTGGATGGATTCTCTTTACCTCATATTAAATTATCTATTTGTACTTCAGAAGATGCGTGTCATGCACGATTGCCTAGATGAAATGCTTTCTACAGTTAGAGCTAAGTAGTATATTTTTTCCTATTTTCATCCTTTGTATTTTATAGCAGAAAAGAAAGTAAAATGTTTTTTTTGTCTAAATATACCAAGGAATGTCCTTTTCTTATCCAACAGTATTCAAGAATTCTGAAAATTGATATAGTACTGGTAAATGCGGTTATCATACTCTAATTTTTTAACCTCTTAACTGTTTTATCCTATTACTATTTAATAAGATGACACCTTCTATTTTGGGAATATTTTCTTATTTTGATTGAAATGGAAATCTATTGAATATTTGATTTATCTACGTATTCGAAGTAATTTTAATATTGAATTATAATCGTTATGAGTGGTTTATTTTTTGTTTACAACTATCAAGATTCGTTAAATCGATGCACGTACGGCATACGGGCAAAACAGTTAAGTCGTTTATATTTTATATAATAAAGGAGGTTGTATAAATACAGATACAAAAAAGAAAACTTGCTCTGTATTTTTCCCCCCTTTATTATTTCAAAATTCATCTGAAATATAAATTTAAATTATAATTAAATGAGTTGAATAGAACGTTTTTCGTATTTTTTTTCTGTAGAATATTTCCAACTGTAATTTCCTATTTCGACTTTAGTTTGACTATCTAATGTACTTCAATATAAAATGGTGTAGATAAATAATATTTTTAAAAAATAATATTTAAATATGAATTGGTTTTTTTTAATGTTAAAGCATAATGCAAAATTTGACTCTTTTTGATTCAATGAATAGTTATTTTTTTAGTTACTAATTCCTAATCATAGTGAATTCCTCTAGAAATATTACAGGCATTTTAAGTTATTTCAAATTTTAAAAAGCTTCCGTAGATTTTTTTATTATAATTATTTCATAATTATTTACCCTTCATATTCCATTTCGAAAGTCGTTCTTCGTAACCGTTACATCAGTAATTTTTGCATAAAAATAATTATTATGTTAATAAATTATTAGATAGGTGTTTTTAGTAATTAGTTAGTAATTAGTATTGATTTCTCCCAAACCTTCTCGCATGTTCTCTAATAAGGTATTGTCTCAGATAATGCCCTGCTTAGCTTTATTTGATAGTGATTACGAAATATGAATATTTGATTAATTAACTGCATGTAAAGAATTAATCGCCAAAAAAATCGCCGAGGATACACAAGACAGTTTCGGTAAAAATACTAGATCCATGCTAAAGATATACAAGATAGTTCCAATAAAAATGCCAAATTCACGCCAAGGATACTCAAGATAGTTTCTGTAAAAATGCTAATTTACACCAAGAATTCATATTTCATAATTACTATTAACCAAAGTCAAGCAAGGAATTATCTGAGACAATACATTATTACAATATATGCGCGAAAATTTTGGAGAGATCACTCTAATATTCGTAATATTGGTAATAAAAATTATCCAAAAATTTATTAATTATTGGATACTATAGATTGTGTATTCCTGGGGGGAATTTAGCATTTTTATTGAAATTATCTTGTGTATCCCAGGCGTGAATTTATCATTTTTATTAAAACTATCTTGTTTATCGTTGGCGTGAATTTGTCATTTTTATTGAAACTATCTTGTTTATCCTTGACGTTAATTTAACAGTCTTACTGAAACTATCTTGTGTATCCCTAACGGG
>JAOUZG010036900.1:6232503-6258806 GCA_026289955.1 Argiope argentata | reverse complement strand
CTGGTGTAAATGTATCATTTTTATTGGAACTATCTTATTTATCCTTGTCATGAATTTGGCACTTTTACTGAAACTGTCTTGTTTATCCCTTGTGTGAATTTGACATTTTTATTGGAACTATCTTGTGTATCCCTGGAGTGATTTTAGCATTTTTATTAAAACTATCTTGTTTATCCTTGGCATAAATTTATAATTTTTATTGAAACTATCTTGTTTATCCTTGGCGTAAATTTATCATTTTTATTGAAACTTTTTTTTTATTCTTGGCATGAATTTGGCAATTTTACTGAAACTATCTTGTGTATCCTTGGCGTGAATTGAACATTTTCATTGGAGCTATCTTGTTTATCCCTGGAGTGAATTTAGCATTTTTATTGGAACAATTTTATGCATCACAAGATTGAATTTAGCGTTTTATTGGAATTATCTTGTGTATCTTTAGCGAATTAGCAACTATCTTGTGAATATTTAAAAGGGCTGACACAATCAGACCCTTCTTAGTTTTGGTTAAAATTTGATGACTGTCAACACTATAGATATTAAATATGTATACTGAGTTTTATCGTTTTACTTCCCTTCGTTTAGTATGTATCATGTTATGTTCGAAAAGCCGGTCAAATTTCTTCAAAGCAGATTAAACACAAAATCTGATAGTTTTCTTTGTCACAGACAATATAGACATATGGACATTTTCTAAAAATATATTTTCCGAATTAAGAGAGATCTAATACGTAGACAGTCAAAATTTTGACTTCGATTTTTTTTCGTTAATTGTAATGCTTTTTCAGCCTTATTAAACCAGAAATTATGAAAAGGAAAAAAAAGACTAAATGATTATTCTTAAAAGAAAAAAGA
Source organism: Argiope argentata (assembly GCA_026289955.1). Taxonomy (NCBI): domain Eukaryota; kingdom Metazoa; phylum Arthropoda; class Arachnida; order Araneae; family Araneidae; genus Argiope; species Argiope argentata. The sequence continues at coordinate 6,257,951 of JAOUZG010036900.1, read as the reverse complement.
AAATATAATAATAAAACAGCACAGATATTAATGAATTTTATTGTTTTTGTAATATTTCAGAATAGCTCATAAGAAAAACATCAATATAAAACAATGAATTGCAAAAGGAAAAGGAAAGCCAAGAACTACGACAAAATAATGATCGACAGCTTTAGCCCTTTTTTCCTTTTTCATTCCCTTATTTCGCCATCCGAAAAAATAAGTTCGTCGACAATGAGATATGATACGGAAAAGTAACTTCAAAACAAAATCATTAGGGTGAAATGGAGGATGACTAAAATTTGGAAGGAAGAAACTCAAAAACTGAAAAAAAAGAAAAAAGAAAGATAAGATAAAGATCGTTACTAACATCCCCCCCATTCCGTTTCCGTCACCGGAATCGAAATGGTTTCATCTTAGAGATGAGGTGAAATAAAGTGTAGAGAAAGAATTGGAAGAAGGTCCCCTTCTTTAGTTTGGATGGATTCATTCGCCTTATCTGATATTGTATTATCTATTCGTATTTGAGGAGATGCATGTTATCTAAGATTGCCGAGATGGAATGCGATCGAGAGTTTGAACCAATTTGCTCTGTTTTCAGCTTTCGGATTTCATCGCTGACAGTAAAGTATAAATATATATACATTATAAAATAGATATAAAAATGAATGTTATAAAATAGATATAAAAATGGAAGCCTGATTAATGTAGGAAGTTCTTCCTCGTTAACACTCTAAAACTTTCTGTAGCCCGGCTTTCTGGCACAGAGGTAGCGCGTCTTCCTTGTAATCGGGGCGTCTCGGGTTAGAGTCCCTGTTAAGGCATGGTTGTTCTTCTGTGTGCTATCTGTGAGGTGTGTGACTGTGCCCCTTTGTAAAAAGAAGCTGTGCAAGCAAATATGCTGAGTGTGTAGCTAAAATCGTACTCTTAGCCCTAGTTGGAGCTTTTTGAAATAAGAGACGCTTATCTTCGGCTTAAAATCTGCTGTTGTATTAGTGGGGCTTGTCCATGGCAAGTGCCATAAGTAACAACAACAAAATTTCTGGGAAATATAGGTATAAGTAAATGAACTGTAGTGGAGGCTAACCGAGGGTAACCTGAAGTGTTTTAGTAGGCGTGTAAGCTTGTTTTGATAGAAGAAAGCTTTTTTACTAGTTTAACCATCGGGTGGAGACACCAAACTCCTGTTCCTTGACCACACTTTCTTTCAATGATGGACAATTATATACACTGGCATTTCATTACAAAAAAATTCCGAACTCAGAGTCCGAAATTGGAGATTAGACAAAATTTTGAGTTCAAATTTTTTGACGATTACTATATTTTCTCTATGCTATGTATATAAAGAAGTAAAAAAAGGTGAATAGACTTAAACATTATTCTTTTAAAAAATAATCAATAGCAATAAAACAGTGTACATATAAATTCCTTTCATAAGCTAAAATTACTCTTAAGAAAAACTTGACCATAAGAATAAGAATTAAAGAAAATGAAAAGAAAGAAGAAATAAAGATTAACAGTTTTATCCTTTAAATTTCTTTCTCGTTTCTTATTTCACTTTCCGGTAAGTGATGATTCATCGACAATGAAATATGATACAGAAAAGCGACTTCAAAATAAAATCATTAGAATGAGAGGTTGAATGAAATTTGGAAGGAAAAAACACCGGAACAATGAAAAAGAGAGAGACAGACAGAGATAAGATAAAGATTGTTGCAACTTCTCCCCCTTCCCTCCTAGGTTTCCGTCACTGGCCCGAAATGGCTTCATCTCGGAGATGAAGTGAAATAAAGTATAGAGAAAGAATGGGATGAGGGTCGATCGCCAATACTTCTTTATTCAAATGGATTCATTTGCTTTACCTGATTATAGCATTATCTATTTGTAATTCATTAGATAATGTTATGGAAAATTATCGATTATCTGAATACACTAAGAAAAGTCATTTTAATACAAAACGATATTTAAGAATTTTTAGAATAAATATATTGTTCAAAACTGATATGTAGAACTCCGATTAGTATGATTCCTTTTTAATGCAATATAAAGGATTGTGTAAAGATCATAAAATATTCATTAAAAAAAACCTTTTGTGGGTTTTGGACTTTTCTTATTATTTTCAAACTTCCGTTGTACTGCAGACTTAAATTAATTAAAATTATTCTCCTTTCTTATTGCAAAATATTTAAAAATTATAGTTTTCTTTTTCTACTTTTACTGCGCTTTCTTCTGTTTGACTTAGTTTGATTAGTAACTATAAATCAAATAGTCCACCTTGTTTGACGCCAACACTACATACATAAGCAAACGATACCTTTATAATCCCCATTCGATAGCATCTACTGTGAATAATATTAAGTTATATATAAAGTTATAAACAGTATAAAGTTAATTAAGAGATAATGCAAACAATATAACGTTAATTAAGATCTACTACAAACAATATAACGTTAATTAAGAACTACTACAAAATAGAATGTTTATTAAGAACTATTATAAACAATATAAAATTAATTAAGAGATGCTGCAAACATTATAACGTTAATTAAGAGCTACTTCAAACAATATAACGTTAATAAAGAGCTAATACGAAAAGTATAACGCTAATTAAGAATTACGACAAAAAATATAACGTTAATTAAGAAATACTACAAACAATATAAAGTTAAATCAGAGATACTACAAGCAATATAATATTAACTAAGAATTAATATAAATAACGTTAATTAAGAGCTACTACAAACAATATAACGTTAATTAAGAACTACTACAAACAATATAACTTTAATTAAGAACTACACAACCAAGTTGTGCAGTAAAACCAACCAAGTGGCCGTATTATTTTCTGGCATATTATAAATAGTGTTCGACACTAGAATTTTTTACCAGAATTGTTACATTCAACCTAACACTATTAAATTAATTAAGAACTAATACAAGTAATTTAAACGTTTAATTAAGAACTACTAAAACAATATAATTTTAGCATGAATATTTTCAAAAAATTACAGCATGGTTTTAATCTGAATAAAGTCAGGGAGATTTTTATTTTTTTCTCTTAATGTGAAAAATCTGATAAACTCTCTTTTGGTGAAGTCCTAGCTACCTTCTTTTATCCTTTACTTTTTTTATTTGTCTTGTTTCTTTCCATTTTCGTAATTTTTTTTTATCAAGAGCTTTAATAGGTATTTATTCCTCTTTAGGGAGAAATGTACATTTTAGAAATGATTTTGAGAACTTTGCAGGCATGGTATTTTTTTAATTTTCTTATTCTTAATCAGGTGCTTCAAAGTTATTTTTTATATTTTATAATTTGCAAGATTTTTATATTTTTTGACTCAAAGATTTATTTATTACTGTTCTCTAAAGCCAATTAAAAGATGTTATTCGCGTTTAATTTATGTAGAGTGATTCGTGTTTAATTTATTTAGATCAAATATGAAATTTTAAGATTTCCTTAAGCCATAAGGTATATATTTGCAGTAATTAAATACTTAAAATTATAGCATAAACATATAATTCGTTCGTTATTTTAAGCATACTTTTTGGATGCATAATACACATTTTTATTTTGCTCACCAAAAACTGAAGAAGATTTCGGACATACAATATTAAATAATCAAACGATATTATTATGAAACTGCTAAAGAGAACTATAAAGTAAATTTTTCAAAAAACAAATACTGAATTACAAGTAACATTCTATGATGATGATGAAGAAGTGTTTATTTTACAATGGAAATAGGAGTGCAGTAGCTTCTTAGGTTATGGACCTCTGAGCATCTGAGGGCTGAAGTCTGACTTTTAGATCATATGAGGATTACACAAACACACACGCTCTTGCTTTCACGATCCATTTAAACAGGGGGGAGGGGCATACTTATACTCCTCACAGATAATGTACAGAAGAACAACCATGCCCTAACCAGGACTCGAACTCAGGACGCCCAGATCACGAGGAAGCTGCGTAACCTCTCATCCAGGATGCCGACTCAAGTAGCATTTTCTTTAAACTTTATAAAGTTTATACTAATGTTCATAAATTAAGTATAATTCGGAGTCACGCGGAAATCGAAAATACATAACATTTCGTCATATACCGAGTCCCGAGAGTTCACGGAGGTCAATATTTTTGGAAGAAACTCAGACCCCTCACAGCAAAATTCCTTTTTCTGAATTCCTGTCTGATGACCTTTAAAAAAGTTCATTCGATTTAATCTTTTCTTTCTCTCTTTCTTTTTTTTCTCCTTATATTAATTTAATATTTTTACTAATTTGGTTACATATCAAAGTACTTTTTTACTCCACTTGTTTAAACAATAAATAAAAAGGCATGTAAGAAAAAAATGAAAAAATAGAAACTTTTAACAAAAAACGATCAACAGTTTTATACTTTTTTTCTCTTTTTCGTTCTTACCCCCATCTCCCAACCTTTGAAGTGATGTATCGTCGACGATGAGATATGATTCGGAAAACTAACTTCAAAACAAAATCATTCGAAGAAAATGGAGGATGACTAAAATTTGGAAGGGAGAAACTTCTGAGAGTGAAAAGAAAAGAAAAGGATTAAGATGGAGATCATTTCTAACTCCCCGTTTTCCTCACTCGGGCTGATGTAGTTTCATCTCTTAGAGGAAATAAAACGAGATACGGAGAAAGAAAACGAGAAGGTGATCCACGTTTAAACGTTGATGGGTAGATCAAATACTTTTTGGTGAAGTATATTTAGATTAGAAAATGATGAAGCAATAAAATACATTTTGTTCCATTTGTGTTTTTGTGTTCGCTTCCGATTGATGGGGATAAAAAACGAGAGATTTTTTTTATCTAAATAAAATTAAGAAAAGTTATTTCTTTCTTTCTATGATGGCAAAGAACCTGAAGAATTGATTTATATGTAATGTGTATTTATGAGTACTGTGGTGCTAGTTTCATAAGCCAGATAACACCTACGATACGGAAGTTGACTTTGTATTATGGTCATGTTACTCGGCTACTGGCCCTATCGCCGCAGATTAGTACCGCGACCTTCAATCGGTACAACGCGTTATTTTTGTAAGAGACAGGCATAAATTTTGTAAAAAAAAAGTGTTCCCCGAGGTGTGAAAAATCTAAAACATGGAAATTTATCAAAATTTCGTTATTTTCAAATTTTTCGACGATTACTCCTCAACCTCTACACTACGTATATGAGAAAATGGTAAAAAAATACATTTAATAAATATTCTTAAAAGAGAAAAAATAAACTTTGGAAATAAAGCGATATGCATGTAAATTCCTTTCATTCAATTTGTAATACGCCAGACTAATTCCTAAGAAAATCGCGAACATAAAAATGAGAATTTAATAGAATGAAAAGAAAAAGAAGAAACTTCGACAAAATAATGATAGACAGTTTTATCCCCCCCCCCTTTTTTTTTTCTTTCTTTCTTTTCCAACATCGGAAAAGTGATGGTTCGTCGACAATGAGATATGATACGGAAAAGTAACTTCAAAACAAAATCATTAGAGTGAAATGGATGATGACTGAAATTTGGAAGGAAGAAACTCCGGAAGAGAAAAAGGAAAGGAATGAAAAGATCTCAGAGATGATATGAAATAAAGTATAGAGAAAAAATGAGATGAAGATCGCCAATACTTCTTTAGTTTGGATGGATTCGCTTTACCTGATATTATATTATCTATTTGTACTTCAGAAGATGCGTGTCATTCACGATTGCCTAGGTGAAATACTCTCTTCAGTTAGAAATATATTTTGTCCTATTTTCGTCATTTATATTTCATGGCAGAAAAGAAAGTAAAGTGTATTTTTTGTCTAAATATACCAAGAAATGTCATTTTCTTATCCAAAAATATTTAAGAATTCTGAAAATTAATATAGTACAGGTAAATGCGGTTATCATACTCACATTTTCTTAACCACTTAGCTGTTTTATTCACTTTACTATTTAATAAGATGACACCTTCTATTTTGGGAATATTTTCTTATTTACTTTTGGGGGAAGTATATTTAATTATTAAATATTATAATTAAATATACTTCCCCCCAAAAAGTATTTATTAATAAATACTTTTTGGGGGAAGTATATTTAGATTAAAAAATGATAAAGCAATATAATACATTTTGTTCCACTTCTATTTTTGTGTTTGCTTCCGACTGATGGGGATAAAAACGAGATATTTTTTTATCTAAATAAAATCCAGAAAAGTTATTTGTTTCTTCCTATGATGGCAAAGAATCTGAAGAATGGATTTATGGTCTACGATGAATGTGTAAAAATGCAATTTGGGATCCAGTCTTCATAGATTATTTTTACCGGGTATTGATAAATAAAAAAAATTAAAATCTGCCATCGCAAATTTTATGTTATTATGTGAGAGCATTATTGTTATTTTAGTCATTTTTTGTTTTAATTAATTCATTAACCAATTTCAATCGGTTTGAAACTATCACATGACTATCAGATTATGCATTCGTCAATATTTAGAAGAAAAAAATGAACTTTTTTTTAAAGTCCCAAAATCGTTAAAACGCCAAAAATTTATTTCAAAGTCAGATTTTTGCAAAAATTGGGTTTAAACTGATTTGGAAAGATCACGTGATTATTGATTTGCGCTTTTCTAATCATTTAGAAAAGCAATGGTCTTTTTTTCTTTATATTAAAACCGTTCTGGCTCCAAAACGTTTTTGACAGCAAGAAAAATTGGAAATATTTATATAAAATTTCTGATACCTTTCTTACTGATAAGCGTTCAATACCATTTTCTTCTCTGTACTTTTTGGGGCTATAACTTTTTGCAACCCTGTTCTTTAATAACCAGGCTGGAGAATCGGGTACATGGCCGACATTCTTGAAAAATAATAACATTCCATTGGCGATGAGTCACAAATGTGATGAAATTATTTCTTTTCTTTTTTTCTAATAACCCTAAAACCGATCTGTCTGTGCATTTTGTGGCTTCACAAACCTCAAACCAAATTACCATGCTCTTACATGATAATAATCTGAAACTACACTGGGCAATAATTATTATAGGAAGTTTATTATTAACTATTTCCTCAATCAACACAAATATTGTTACGAGCGGGCAGGCGCCGCGGGAAGCATGCTGAAGTTGGTGACGTTTGACGAGGAGCTTCGCGCCATCCGGGTTAGTTTGGCGAAAGGAATAGTCTGGTATTCGCTGGATCAATACCTGAAGCTCCGCGGGCTTTTGGACGCGCTCTTGTTTGGCTATGATAGGGACGGGTTGCCGTAGTTTCGGCAGTTTCCTCTCGGAAGAGAAGCGTCTCCCTGGACAAACGGATTTAATTTTCTTGCTTGTTATTAGTGAGCGGTGTTTACGTTTGCAGTTAACGCTTTATTATTGAGCTCGCTGTGATTTACTGTTTACTGTGCTATACGATAGCTATTTTGCAGTCTGTTTTTATTGTGCGTAAGACTTGTAGTTACGCTGTAAGTGACTGTTAATTGCTGGATTCTGTTTATCTGAAGTTTTACTTTATCAAGTCATCCGGTAAATGCTTGTAAATAGCTGTAAATAAATTTGTTTGTGCTGTCCTCAAGTAAAGTCCATTCAATACGAACCCGCTAAGCTAAAACTGTAACAGTAATTATTATAGGAAATTATTATTAACTTTTTCTTCAATCAACAACATATTATGCGAACATATCTTACATTTTATTCTTCCATTTCCGTTCTAAAAGAAAACTTTGTTTGAAACTTTATATAACTATTCTTTGCCAGCAATGCAGCACTATTTATTAACTTTGAAAGTTCTACTGTGGAAGATAAGATGGGAAAAAATGTTCACACATAATATGGTTGTTTATACAGATTTTACAGAAGTAGATACAAATAAAATGTTAATTTTTTATAGAATCCGAAAAAGTTTTGGTCAATGCAGAAAAATCAGATATTACCCTAGATTCCAATTCCCTAGAATAAGCAAAATAAGCCTTCTGTAAAACTACATATGAATGTAAAAAAGATTTGAGTTAATGCTAAAGCATGGGGAAAACTTAAAATGCTTTTTATAAAATTCAATATCAGAACTGAAAATTAAGAACAAGAGAGGCGGATAAATTCCTAATAAAATAAAATAAAGAAATCATCAGCAATTTTTTTCATGTTTGTGGTGAAAAGGCTTCATTTTGTTATAGATTTTAAAATTTATACTAGACTTAATTTTGCGTTTTCGTTTTTACAATTTTAATTTTTTTGTTTTTGTTTTTGTCGCTTAAGTTTTATAACTTATGTTTAAAAAATAACAATCAACAAAATTGTTGGATGTTGGTTTTTAAATCATTTTGTACATAGTTTTTAAATTTTAATTATCAAAAATTTTTCGCTTTTTCTAGATTCATCATCTTTTTTTGCTCATTCTTTTTAGGTGTTGTATTTCTGATAATGTAATATTCTATTTCCATTCCTCTCAAAATAAGCTTTGATATTACTTTTAATGGAAAACCCTGGTGTACAAAATAAATACTCAAAGAATTGGTGTGGTTTTTTTTCTTTTGAAAATCGTCATTTTTTAAAATTTTCAAGTTGACAAATTCTAAAAGAAAGTTATTTTCTCTGTCAACAAAAGCTTTATTACCCTTGTATTAGATCAATGAAATGTTTTTTTTTCTCTTTTATTGACATTTTTTTTCTACTTACGCTTTTTTTTGTTGTTGATGGCTTCAAAGCAACAAGTTTTTTCGATTTATTTCTAATATCTTAACATTTCTTTTCTTTAAGTGTGAAAAAGAATTAAATTCATTATTAAGATTGGAAAATTAATTTTCTAATGTAATTATTTCCATTTTCCCCAGATTTTTCAATAGTTTTAATAATATTTCATTATTCAGTTTGGTACTCTATTTCTAATAATATTTGTAAATGCTCTAATAAAATTCAAACTCATTTATTAAAAGATTAGTTACGTGCTTTTGACAACTCGTAATCAAATTCGTAAAAGTCTGTAGTAAGATTTTTTTTACCTCCACTTTTTTTCAGTAATATGTACGCTTCCTAATTTACAATAATTTAATTCATTTGAATTCATATTTCACAATCTATAAAATAATAAAATAATTTTTTTAAAATAGATACATTTCTTAATAATCTTTTAACATCCTAAAAAACTGAAATCTGGCCACTCATTAAAGGTGGCTAGACACTTGAAAAATGTTAAAACATTGTATTATATTAAAATGTTTTTTTAAATGCCCATTTCGTTTATTAAAAATCTGGTTTCAAGGTCAATTGATGTAAGTGCTTTCCATCGATTTACAATTTTACCACTCTGCACTGATTTCTAATTCTTTGAAAAGTGTAAAAATGGAGTATAATAATTTAAATATATATATTTTCACAGGAAAAACAGGCAAAAAGAAGAATTAAAACTTCTAGCTCTGAAAGGTGAAAAATGGAGTGTATATATATATATATATATATATATATATATATATATATATATATATATAGCGAGAGAGGTTGAGGATTTATTCATAATTCTATGAATGAAAGAGAGAGAAAATTCTTGAACCAAATAGTATTCTATCAACTTTCTTTTCATTTCGCTCAACCTTGATAACTCATAATTGTTTTTAAGCTATTAAAGAGAAAGAATGATCATTAATTCATAATTCTATGAAAATGAAAGAGAGAGAAAAATCTTGAAAAATAGTATTCTATCAACTTTCTTTTCTTTTTGTTCTATCTTGCTAACCCATAATTAATTTTAATGTACTAGAGAGAGGGAGAAATAGAGATTGAGGATTAACTCATGATTCTAAGACAATAGAAGAGAGAGAAAATTCTTGAACCAAATATTATTCTATCAACCTTTCTTTTCATTTTGTTCAACCTTACTAACTCATAATTGATTTTAAGATACTAGAGAGAGAGATTGGGGATTAATTCTATGACAATAGAAGTGGAAAAAATCTTGAACCAAATAGAATTCTATCAATTTTCTTTTCATTTTGTTCAACCTTACTAACTCATAATTAAATTTAAGAAACTAGAGAGAGTGATTAATGATTAACTCGTAATTCTACGACAACAGAAGAGCGAGAAAAATCGATAATAAAATAGTATTCTATAAATTTCTTGGTTCTTAAGACGAGTTATAAAAAAGAATTAAACTGCAAAACAAAATCATTTTAACGAAAAAGAAATTGGAAGGAAAAAATTTCTCAAAACAGAATGAAGCGAAGACATTGAAATGAATATCACTGCTGCCACCGAGTTTTCCTAATCTGACCGAAAATAGTTTTATCCACCTAAAAAGTGAAATAAGATTTAGAGAAACGCACCGATGAATGTTACCTGTGTTTTCTTAGAATTTGTTTATTCTCTTCCACATGGTTTCATATCATCTTTCGGTATTATAGATAAAGCATACTATGTACGATTCCAAATGTGAAATGCATTCTATCATTGCAAAACGATCTGAGTGTTGTAATCTGTTCCATTCCATTTCCATTTACAAATTTATTTCTGCATCGCTTTGAAAAAAAATGAATTTTTTTCTAAGTCAACAAAAGTATTTCTTTTTATTTGTGCAGAAAAATGAAATAAGATATTTATCTTTAAGAATAAATTTGTAAATGTGTAGTTTTTCACTCAGGATTCTTAAATTTTTTTAAGTAACAAGGGGCTATGTAAAAGTTTCATTTAGGTAATTGAAAATGGTTTAAGTGATAAATCTGGTTTTAAATTAATATTACTGTGATAATTAATTTCAGAACCTTATTATTAAATATTCCGTACTAGTCATCTTTGATCATCGATTGGTTTGATGGAAACAATAAGGGTTTCATTTCAGTTAAATTTCTTATTTCTTGATGTTCATGAATCTCTCAAAAAATGTAAACAAATAGTGATAAAAATTTAAATTTAATCATATTAATTTAATATAATTAAAATTATAGATAATTAATTTATATATAATAATAATTATTATTTAATATAATTTAAATTACATTATTTTTAATTTTCTTATCTGTGTCCTTTATATTGTGTTCATTGATATTCCTAATGCAAAAAAAAATCTCATGACAGAAAAATACCATCAAAAATATACTTGTCAATGTCATTTGTTTTCTAATTGGCATCCTGCTCGTTTTTGTCCAGTGAATATCCCTTTAATGTACAGAAAAAAAATTTAACTAAATGTGTTCTTAAATCTGAAGTGTCCCATTTTAATCCACATTAATTTGTGAGAAAAAAATTCTTGAAATTTCACTATCGTTTAATTTTTTTTCTTACGTTTAATAGCTTGTAGAACTCCCCTCTAAAAGATAAGATTAAACTTTATATTCTTTTACGGAATAAGATTATAATTTAGTATAACAATTAAGCAAAGAAAAAAAGTTTTATAATGAAACTATCTTATCAAAAAAAGTACTTGAGCGCTATTCTCAATTGTTCACTATTGTTCCGTTATTCTCAATTGTTCACTATCGTCGAATTTATCACTTGCAGGCATACCACTAGAATTAGGCCTACCACCACCGTAACAAAAAATTGGTCCGTTGAGCTGGAGCCGAACCCATGAACTATGAATCAGTACAATTAAACAAATGTTTTGGGAAACTTTACTAGAATATCAAGCCGTACCCAGAATCTTGAAAACAAGTATTGAAGCAGCCTCCACTCGTTTGTGGAGGAACAATGTATAATAGTGAGTTTGTTAGTTGGGTACAGCTAAACCGAAGAGAAAACGAAAAAAAGCAGACGTTTAGAGAGACTTTAGTGAATAGTTATGTGAATTCTCTCTTCCGGCTGAGTTCTGTCTTGTCGTTTGTAGATTCTTATTACCGATTACTTCTGGTGGATAATTGGTAGCTCTAAGTGCTACAGTGTATTACTTGTGTACATCTCTGCTGTGTTTTGTCGACTGTGTATTTGTGTTAATAAATGTCGTTATTTGTTGATTGTGTCACCAAACACACACTACAGCAAATAAATCAAATTTAAGAAATTTCCGTAGAATATTTAATCATTTTTAACGACAGCATAAGGGTAACTGAAACCAAAAGTATATATTTGATGAACCCTTGGTGAAACATGAAACTTTCTTACTCATGCAGATTCTTAGTCGTTATTTTCATCAGTAATATTGAATAAAATAAACACTTGAATTAATTCCTGCTCTATATTTGGAAAATCTGAAATTTAAGACGTTCTTACATTAAACATTACTTTTTCTTAAAATAAAGTGACCCTCCATTACTATTTCTATTTAAATATATTTTCGGTTGGGTTTTTATTATCGATTTTGAAAATATGAACAGCATCTGGTAAATTGCTCCATGACATTAATTTCGCAAAAAATCCATAGATTTTTTTTCTTCCTACTTTTTGCTTTTCTCGGCTGACATATCCCTTTTTGATTGCCTCGAAGCTACATATTTTTTCCTTGTTTAAACGTCTTATTTTTCTCTTTCTTTGGAGACATCAATTAAATTCAGTTTTAATAAGTGTTTGCTGTTTTTTAGAGAGATACTACATTTGAGAAGTGATTATAAGATTCTTGTATCTGTGGATTAAAATAACAGCCTTTTCTTTTTCTCTTTCCTTTAAGGCACCATAGGAATAGAAATTATCTTAATTGGAATGTTGTTGTTTTTTTGTGTTGAAAGTTGTAATACAGTTTTTATCATATTTTTTCGGTAATTTTTTAACGATTTTTGTAAAGTTAACAAGCATGTTTATTAAGATGCAGTTTATTTAACTTGATCTATTTATATAGACGGAGTTCTTAGTTTAAAAAAAATAGCTTGAAAATTATCAGGTTTAAAAGTAGCTAACATTTTAAAACTACATGACAAACAATTTTTTGCAGTAAATAAATGTCTGAAATTAGAAAACTAGCTAATGAAAACTATGCAGCTTTTACGGAAACTATTTTAGCACAAATAAAACATCTTATTTATTATCTTAAAATTGTAAAAACATATTTTTTTGTATACTAAATTTCGATTATAAAAATATAAGGAATTGTCAGTTACTATTTCGAAAATATAAGGATTAACCAGAAAATACTTTAAAATGTAAAAGTTGAACTAATAACAGTGGGTTTATTGCATTTTATTTTCTAGCGAAGAAATAATTATTATTATATTTAGTATTAGTATATATTAGAGAAATATAAATATAATTTTACAAAAGCATAAACGTAAACAGAAATTTTCAAAATTTTATTCCCAATTTATTTCAAAAAGGAGGCAACAATTTGCACAAGATCGAAATGATGATAAAATAACGTCTATTACATCGTTATACAAGCGCAAAGTGACAGAATTTTTCTTTTCAGTGATTTTACTAAGATATTCAGATAGGGAGTTTTATTACCATGTGCCAATTTAGGCAAGATAATCGTGGGTATCTTTTTAAAAAGATGTGCAGGTGACATGGTAACGATTGAGTTCAACAATTTTATTAATCTAATGTGAAAAATAATTAAATAAAAATGTAGGAATTGGATCAGGAAATAAGAATACCTTTAATCATGAAAGCATGTACTAATTTAAGATAAAAATTAGGAAATTAATTAGTATTTAAATTAAATTCAGGGATATAATTTTATATATATATATAAAGTTTCAAGAAACTTTTGAGATATCATTATAAAATCTTGATGCTCTTAGAAATGAAATTTCTTATTTTAAAGAATATAAAGTATTGATGCTTGTAGCAAAGAAAAATATTACATTTTTACATAATAAATTTTTTCTAGATATTCTTACAAGTATTTTATGTTATTTAAATTGTTTTTATCTCTAAACTGAAAAATATTTATTATACATAGAATCTAATGACAATATTGAAATTTGATTAAGTTTTTTGATTACTTAAAGTAAATTATTTCATACGAGTTTTATAAAAGTTACATTGCATAATTATGTATTAATATTTTATTTGCCTGTTTAATTCCTACCCAAATGTAGAATGGAAATAAAATCCTTCTTATACATATTTCTTAGAATGTGAATTGATAAATTTAATGTTAAAACTTGCCCATACTTTTCAAGGAATAGCGGATTTTTAATGATACAACTATAGAAACTATTCTTAGTTTAATACTGCCCCTACTATTTGAATAAAGAAAAGAATTATACTTATTACCCTCAAAGAATGTATTAATAATTAAATAATTTTGTTTTTGAATGCTAAGAAAATCCGTTTCCTTATTTAATATTAATTACAAGATTCGAAAAACTTCATAAATGAAAAATGACTTTTTAAAAGATTACATTATATATTATTTAAAATAGCTTTGCGAAATGTTCCTTTATTTATTCAAAGCATTAAATAAATAAGATCAGCATTTTTGAAAAGGTATATATAGATAAAAATGTGTTAAATATTAATATTTCTTTAGATGCATTAAAATTAATTAATGCTATGCAAAATAGCTCAGAGAAGAAAAAAGTCATTTAATTGAATAGATCTTAGTGACATAACATATTATTTACATTCTTCTTAAAATTGAAAAAAAAATTATTTCCGGGATAGCCTGGTTGGTAGGCCGTTGGATTCTCATCCCTTGGACTGAGAGTTCAAACCCGCCAGTCACTGGTTACCACTGTTTTAACTGGGTCAAAAGGAATATATAGTTGTTCCAGATTTAAATTACGAACTGTGGATGAAGGAATAAAAAATAGATGAATGAAGTACTCCTCGTAAAAAAAGTTTATGACGTGTGTCAGACTTCTACCATTGAGTGCTCAAAGGTGCAGATTACCCTCAGAAACTACTTTACCCCTGTTTTCGTTATAAAGTGGAACACGATAATAAAAACATCACACACTACATCCAGTCTGATTAATTGGTGGGTGCTTCGTAAAAATTGTATTAGACGAAGAAACAGATGAAAGGTTATAGGAATCAAAATTTGTCGTATCTCTTTGCAGTTGCATCCTCCATAGTTTGTAAATAAAGATCTATTAATAATAGAAAAAAATTAAGGCCAAATTCAGCATAAAAATATTAATTACAAATCCATTGTTTTTCTTTGACATTTCAAATCCTCCCCATCAGAAAACGCACTCATCTAAACGAAGATCAAAAATTATCTGGCAACTCATGAGAATAGTGTTGTAAACATTTTTTAACCTCAACAAATAGCAATAAGAAAGCTAAAAATATATATATTATACAGAAAGAATTTAATTCATTTATTCCTTCAAGTACTTTGATCTCCGAGAGGAAGTTCATTAAAATATAGAGAAAGAAAATGAAGTTGTTGTTATTTCCGTGAAAATTGCTTTTAAGCTTGATTTAGTCATCTCTTAAAAACTATAACCATATAATCTTAATTGAATCGAACCAATAATTAAAGAAGCGATGTAAAACATACTAGGTTATTTATGTTATTAGATATCAGGTACTTTCAAATTAGTAAAAGGAAAAATGAAAAAAGAAGAACGAATACATTCAAGAAACATGCTACAAACAACGATTGAAATTAATTTATTCTTCTCGAATCTGTTCAACGTTTTCCTTTAGAAATTTATTTGCTTCGCTAATATTCTGTGAAGACCAATCCAATTCCTTTCCTATTAATTTGGAATATTACTTTTCTTTTTTCAGACAAAATGTAAAAACCAAAATTAAAATCTTTTTAATTAAAAAAAATTATATTTAAAAAATAAAGATTGGAATGAAATCTGCTATGTATATTTCAATGTATCGTGTCAGAACATCATTTCATGAACGGCCAAACACCACGTGCTCGTGCAAGTTAAGTTACATTTTTATTCATTTTAATCATCTCATTGAATAAGTCACTTTATTATGGGAAACGATTCAAAAAACTTAGTCTCATATTTATTGCTTAACCCCTTAACTGGTCTGTTTTCCTTACTATCTAATAAGACGACGCCTTCTATTTTGGGAATATTTTCTTATTTTGATTCAAATGGAAATCCATGGAATACTGGACTTATTTACGTATTCGAAGTCATTTTACTATTGAAATATAATTATTATGAATGATTTATTTTTGTTTACAACTATCAAAATTCGATAAATCCATGCACGTACAGCGTATGGGTAAACTGGTTAAGGGGTTAAAAATTATTGCATTTCCTATTTATTTCATTTCATATAATCACGCGCTCAAAATGACATTTTTCTAGATTTTATTTGCTATAATCATTAATTAATTTTTTTTAAATCAGAGCTTTTGTAAACGCGATGGCATCACGTTATTAAAAGCTGACTTTTTGTAATGCTTGTGCGGATAGTAAAATTTTCATTTTTCGCCTACGGATATTTTCATTTTTTGCCTACGGATTTTTATTGAAATCAAAAACCTCATCTCAAGAACAAAATCATGTTATTACATGATAAATTAATTTTAAAAAACTAATATTTTTTTTCTTTTTATTTTAGTTTCACTTCAAAAACTAACAAATAAAAGTGCGCTAACGTAAAGAAAAACAAAAGAGAGAATATAAGAGACTTTAACAAAATAATGATAGACAGTTTTTTCTTTTTTTTTCTATTTTTATACGCCTCAATCTGAAATGAATCATTGACAATGAAATATGATATGAAAAAGCGTCTTCAAAACAAAATCATTAGAGTGGATTGAAGAATGAATAAAACTGGAAGAAAAGAAAGTTCTGTGAATGAATAGAACGGAACGATAGGGGCTAAATAAAGATCACTGCTTCCTACGAATTTTGCTCTTTCAACTGAAGTGGTTTTCATCTCAGAGATGATGTGAAATGAAGTATAAAGAAAGTAAAAAGGGTTATCCGTGTTTTGTTAGATCGAATTTATTCGTTCGTTCGTGATATTGTATCACTTTTTTTGTATTTTAAATCATGCATGCTAGGCAAGATGGCAGAAAAGAAATGTATTTTTCTTTCAAAAAAAGTGGCAATGTGTTTTCGGTTACATTTTTACATTAGATCCATCTCAATGAGAAAAAAAAGCGAAAGATCTTTTGAATTAAATCAGCAAAGATAGTGAACTTCGTAAATTCATTTATCTTTAGAAAATATATTGAAAAAAGTTATGTACATTTCTTTTTATAACATATTTTAAGCCTATGAGAATCTTATTTATTCCATATACCAAAAAAATAAATTCTGAGGGATTTTATTTTTCATTTAAAAAACCTTCAAATAAATTCCCGATGACACTTGAATTTTTTGGTATTTGTAAAACTATGACTGTCTTAAAACATTAATTTGAAATATATATAATTTGAGATCAAAATAAATTTATAAATTAACTAATATAAAATAAAATACTAATATAAGATAATAACTAATATGAATAAAAATACTTCTAACTGATATGATAAGAGGCTAATATGAGATAATAACTCATATGAATTAAGATACTTCTAATATAAGATGCTAATATGAGATAATAACTAATACGAATTAAGATACTTCTGACTAATAATAGATAATATGCTAACAGGAGAAAATAACTAATATGAATTAAGATACTTTTAACTAATGTAAGATAAGATGATAATATGAGAAAATAACTAATATGAATTAAGATACTTCTAACTAATATAAGATAAGATGCTAACATGAAATAATAACTAATATAAATAAAGATACTTCTAATTAATATAATATGCTAATATGAGATAATAACTAATACGAATTAAGACACTTCTAACTAATATAAGATAAGATGCTAATATGAAATAATAACTGATATGAATTAAGATACTTCTAACTAATATAAGGTAGAAGACATTTCATATATTTGTCATGAAAAAACAGCAATGACGAGAAAATCATTTTCTAAAATATATTATTCTTTATTAGCCATAGAAATCTTTTAGGTTTAGATTTTTTTTCTACATCTTTAGATTTTTGGGTATGAATTCAAAAAATGCAAATATTTATAAAAAAAGCAAATTTTATATAAAAAAAGCAAATATTTATAAAAAAAATTAAATATTTCTATAAAAAAAGCACATATTTATAAAAAAGGTAAATATTTATTTAAAAAATTAAAATACTTCGATAAAAAAAGCAAATATTTCTAAAAAATAACTATTTTTTTTAAATGCAAATATTTCTAAAAAAATATTTTTAATGAAATATTTCTTTTTAAAAAAGTAAAATTTGATTTAAGAATATCAGTCGAGACATGAAATTAGTATGTGAATATGAAAGAAATATATACATATTTTAATGACAATCTTCAACAATCGCATTGATACTTTTTGCGAATAAATTTCTCTTCTTTTATTTTCATTAATTCCGACTGCTCTACAGTGATTTAAGTTGAATTGAAATAAACATTCCAAATGGCCTAGGGAGCAGAACTTTTGCCTGCAACTCATATATAAATTTCATCATCATTTTGGCATAAAATAAAAGTTGTGTTTTATTCTTTTTGCTTTACATAAAACCCAAAAGATATGAACACATTTCAGAAAGCTTATTTTCCTTTTATTAAAAATTCTACATATTTATTGATATTAATATTTTATTCGCTTGAATTTCCAACTGGAAATCCTAGTTTATTGATTTGAGATATGAAATTTCAGATAATGTTATTAAATTAATAGGTACGTTTTTATATGATTCATTTGATGTATTTCTTTATAATTGCTTCAAGAGACATATTTTTCTTTCTTTTTGGTATCTACTCTTTTTCTTCCTTTATTTAAATATCGGTTTAAATTTCATCTGAGCAATCTTTGGATATTTGTTTATTTTTATAATCACCAAATTTCAGATTACGCCAAAATCGCCAAGCTTCATTATGCTAAGGCGCCAAGACCTCGTCATGATGATTGCTTTTTAGACAAGAGATAACTTCAAATAATTAAAAGATAAAATAAGATATTGGAAACATTTGAGCAATATGCAACAAAGCAAGTTCTGAATTCATTTATTCTTCCCGAATCTATTCATATTTTTCCCCTTTTCAAAATGTGTCTGCTTTGCTACTTCTGCGAAGATCAATCCAATTTTTTTTCCTGTTATTTCAAAGTACTACATTTGGTCAACCATTTTTTGACCAATAAAAAAACGATATAAAAAATAATGTAACAAAATAAAAACAAAAAACTGATATATTTTCTTTTCCTTTTAGTCTCACTACAAAAACTAGTAAATAGAAAAAACACTAACATAAAGAAAAATAAAAGAGAAAATAAGAAGTTTTCAGCAAGTAATGACTGACAGTTTTGTGTTTTCTTCTTGTTCTTTTATTATAATTTTTGTCTCCTACATTCAAAATAAATCGTCACCAATAAGATATGATACGAAAATGTGACTTCAAAACAAAATCATAAGAGTAGATTGAATAATGTATAGTGTGGTTTTCGGAAAGAGGTTTGTGGCGTCAACAAGAATCCGAAGGCGAAAAACAAAAATTTAATTATCTGATCGAGCATCTCAAAAAATCAGCTTTAAATAACGCGTTGCCATCGCATTTACAAAAGCTCTGATTTTGAAAAAATAAGTTAATTTCTACGGCAAATAAAACCTAGAAAAATGTCATTTTGAGCTGATGATTATATGAAATGAAATAAATTCGAAATGTGGTATTTTTTAAAAACAATAAATTCGTGATAAAAATTTTTTGAATCGTTTGCAATACTAAAGAGACTCATTCATTGAAATGATTAAAATGAATAAAAATATAATTTAACTTGCACGAGCACAGGGTGCTTGGCCATTCAAGAAATGATGTTCTAACATGATACGTTGAAATATGCATAGCAAATTTCGATTTAATCTTTTATAATTAGTTTTGTATTTTAGATTATGCTTTGTTATGCAAGATTAAAAAAACGAAATACATTTTTTCGTCATTAAATAGATTATAAATAAAATAATAATAAAAATTATTTGAAAGTAATAAAGTAATTTAAAAAATTATCCAAAGCTTTCAAATAAGTAGAAGTGCATGTTCTGTGTAGCTTCCATGTTTGATCTTTATTATTGGAAAATGGTTTTTTTTTTAATGTTAAAGCAGAAAAGGTTATTCCCTCATGCAATGCTGGCTGCTGGTGATCTTGAAGAATTGATTCGTCTTTAGAAATAAATATATATTAAAATAAAGTTTTATAACTTTTTTTTCATAAGATATTTTATGCAATAAAGTAGTTAGATGAAAATTATATTAATATTAAATAACCAAAAAAATTAATTTGAAGGATTTTGTGAACATTTCTTGTCAATTACGATCTGCGCGACTAAATTTTTAATAACAGTCGAGTCTTATATCAAATGATAATGCTACGACTGTTCTGAAACATTAATTTGTTATATAAGTCACGTCCTTTTTCCACTTACATGATTCTCACCGCATTTCTAAAGGTACGATTCTCTCGGAACCTTTGTCGGGTGATTACGTTAACGTCTTCTGTTTTCATTTCCACTACAATCTCATATTTAACACATTCTATAGTGCAAATTCATCAATTAAATAAAATTGATTGAACCTGATAGAAACTACTTGATATTGATATTTCAAGATCACAAGTTAATGTCATTATCCTACTGACAATTCGCCGTAAATTTCAGTTGAAAGTCTAAATGAAATTTTCTGGTATTTTGGTGAAAATAATCGGATCGGTTTTCAAAATTAGATTGTTTTGCTCTAAATTTTCAGTCAAACAAAATGGACGTTTAAAAATTATGTACTTTTTAAAACTTTTATTGTGCTCATAAAATAAAGTCAGTGAGACTTTTTCCTTAAAGCTATAAAATCGGGGGTAAATTATAGACTGAAATACTTTACTTTTATTTGTTAATGTGATTACATGTTAATTCGTGTTCTATATTTTTGAATACACAAGAAAAATTTAAACATTGTGCGCGCTTATGTATGTATGTATGCATGCAAGTATGTATGTATGTCCGTCCAGGGGAAGGCGTCCGTGCTAGCAATTGTATCTATTCTACTTACAGCCCTGTAATTTTGCACACAGTTTGTTGTTGCTGTTCTTAAGACTGAATTTTAAATAACTTTTTAATTTAATATTTTGTTCTGTTTTATATAATATTTAGCATATTTATATATTGTATCATCTCTTGTAATCAGTAATCCATGCTCCGTAAGAATGAATTAAGAATTGTTGTTTACGAAAGAATTCCTTTTCGTCCATGCCAAAATTCACTGAATTTTGAAAGAAATTTAAAAAAAAACGTTTCCAAAATTAATGTTAATGATTTTAATAATTAAAACTAAAATTATTTGATCTTCTAATTATTTCTGGAAATGCTTTGGAACTTTATTGGAGCATTTTTCCCTTATTTAAAACAAGAACAATAAGAAAACTTTTTCATTTAATTTTATTATCATGTGAGAATATGATTTATTTTGATGTTAGTTTTTGAAGTCTCAGAATACGTAGGCAACAAATTTGCGATTTATCACTTTTGAGGCATCAATTTTTCGCTTTTAGGGTATTAGAAAAAATGCAGAAAATTGTTCCATTTGGCAACTTATCGCCAAATAAAATCATTTAAAAATATAAATTTAATTTGTAATTCAAAAGTTAAGTCAATGACAACGTTGTTAATTTTTTGATGTCATAATGTTTTTATTATGAGGAAACAGGATATCGTATTGGTTTAAGGTTTTTGAAGCCACAAAATGAACGGACAAAAAATTGGCGGTTTATCGCTTTGGGGACATCAATTTTCTGCTTTTACAGTTTTTAGAATATATTAAATATGGTTGTCACATTTGGCGATTTATTACTAACAAAAAATTACAACGGCACGAGTTTCCCCTATATACCCGATTTTCGATGTATCGACTCCTGCGTTTTCTGACAATCACATGATTGTTTCAAACTTGTTTAAATTGGTTAACAAATTATATAAAGAAAAGCTCGTTAAAAATAATAATTTTCTCACATGATAATATGAAATTTGGGTACTTACGTATTAGACCGTCGATGTGCCAATGGTCGCCAATTACCTTGGCGGTACTTGCATATTAGACCGTCGATGTCCCAACGTTCTCCAACCACATCTAGCCAATTTACTTAGATGGCCAGAACTCTTGGATACATTATACAGCCATTGTTTATCCGTTTTCACGTATAAACTCATCTCATGTCCATTCAAACACGTATTTTCAGACGGAATAGTTTTGTAATTTTGGAAATACGTCACTGCATCTTTTTCGTTGGCGGGCAGAATTTAGGCATTTTATCGAGTCAAAAAATCAGAACAGAAAAGCGCTTATTGATATTTTGGGAAACCAACAAAATGGTGGACGACAGTTAAGGTTTGCATAGCTTTCAAAATAATGGTGGTTATCTGCCATTATTGGTGGTTTGGCAACTTATTGGCGACGTCTTCAAATTTGGCAATAAAAATCAACTGCTTATTACTTAAGTACCGAAATTTCAGATAGCAAATTTCTATTTCTGTAATTTTATTTATTTCTTTATTATAATGAAATAATGTAAATATTTTCATGACTTATCTGGGGAACAGTGATAAATTTTCCTTCTTTGGTAACAATATCATGAAATACAGTCATTTTTTTCGTGGAAAAGAAAGGAGGTGGGAAGGATAACGGATTGAAGTGTAAGTAAAAGAAGTCAACTAGGAATTTAACTAAGAAAAAAAGGTAAGAAACATTGTAAGTGCCAAGAATTACGTTGAACGTTCTTATTCACAATGGCAAAAAGTACAGAAACTATTTATTACAGATAAATGTTATTACATGATGAAATAAATGTTATGAAAGTAAAGATGATTATTTTATCATTATTTAATTTATTTACCTATACGTTCTCTTAATTGAAAGGACATTTTTTTATTAAAAAAAGGGATATGAAGTATTAAAACTCATTTTGGATGAATGGTATATTTACTGAAACATTACGATGCTTAACATTTATACAAACTATTAAAAATTTGAAAGATTTTTCGACTATTGCATTTGAACAAATACAATCGATATCTAGCATTCTTTTTCTTTCCAAACTAGAATCAGGGTATAATAGAATTTTTCTGCTATTATAATTTGGCATATTTTTGCCGTTATTAACATTTGCACTTACTTACAAATTAGTTTTTAAAATTTTGAGCATTTTTTCTATTAAATCGATTTAAAACATATATATTATTAATCTTAAAACATAAAGTTATTGATTTATTGATGATAAAGGAATTTATGCGTAAATTTAAAGGACTAAACATACGCAATTTATAATAAATCGTTACTTTAACAAATAAATAATTATTATCTCCGACGGTATAACAAATATTCTTTTCATATTAAACATGGAAAGTAATTTATTTTTAAATAAAATAGTTTTGTGGTTGTTTAGCAAGAATATGTTTTTGGTTTGTTGTAAGAATATTATATTCGAAAATATGCTTTATCTAATTGTTGTTGTTTTCTTGTTCTTTTTTACAATGGAAGGAGGGGTTCAGTAGCTTCTGAGTGTATGAAACTTCGAGCACCTGAGCGAAAAAGTCGGACTTCTAGCTCACACACGTCACAAATCCTTTTCAAGGGGCTGACTTCATTCATTCATTCCCAGATCGTAATTCAGATCTGGAACAAAGAACGATCACCTCTGACCCAGTACTCTCAGTGGTATTACTCACGACATGAAGGACTTTGGGACCTCTACAGATTTAACTTGCACCAGATACCACGCACACGAAGAGTATTCGGCTGGTTGTTTTGAACTCGCAGTCCAAGGGATGAGAACTCATTTATATATTCAAATTGTCACTTTGTTACGTAAAAGCTGTCTTTCATCAAAAAGATAAGTTAAGATTACATCCCACGAAAGAGTTATTAATTAGTATTTGATATAAGTTAAGGAAATTATATCTTTTAATCCAAAAGGGATTACTGCTTCACTTTCCCTTTTCGTAATATTTTGTTGTTTAGAAAATGTAAACTTGTTATAATGCTCAATATAATTTTTTCTAAACACTTAAATGTAGAATATCATGTGTTATCTATTGGTGCTGCTGAGATAACAATTAATAAGAGTAACGAACAATTAGTGATAATATTAAGTCACATTCCCTTTACCCTAAGAACCCAATTTCAGATTAATTTCGAAGCATTTTTAACCATTAAAATGTTAAAATTACCTTTCACATGAAAATTATAAAATATCCAGTCTTAAAGTCAAGTTAATAGAATATCAATTTAATAAATTATAATAAAATATCAAGTTAATCCCAGTTTAATGTTTCATTTACCTTATTGTTTTACGAAAGATTCTGATAATTAAGTAATTTGACGAACAAAAAGTATGTCAATAAAAAATGCTTTATTACAAAATTTTATTTACAAACTTAAAATGTATTTTAAAAAATATTTTGTATATAAAAAAATTTTCAATAAAAATCATTTTATTAAAATTATATAATTTTTGTTGCGTTTTAATGCAACGTCATTACATAAATGCAAGAAAATATTTTTCTTCTACATAAAATTAAAAAATTATTATCTTCTGTAAGGAAAAGAAAGTTATTAAAAACAATTATTTTCCACAGCTAAATGCTTTAATTGCTTATACCTTATTATGCTTTAATTATTAATGCCTTATTTTTTTAGAAAAATTCCGATAATTAAACTTAATTCAAAAAGCAAATCTTTCTGAAAAAAAACATATATTTAAATAATTAGTTTATTAAATGTGTATATTTTTGTCGCATTTTGATTCAATGGAATTACAGAAATGCAACAAGACATTATTTGTTACAAAGTTAAGGTGAATAAATGAATGTAGTAAATATTACTCATACATTAGAAAAACTTGCTTAAAATGAGAAATAATTGTTTTAAGTTCAGAAATAAGTTAATTAATAAAAGGGAAGGAAAGTAAATAATCCAAGCAAATCATCAAAAATAAAATAAAAAATTTATTCTTCTCTAAATGTTTCAATTTTTTTCTTCGAAGAATTTTTCATTAAATCAGCAAAAAAAAACTTGTCCGATTGTTTTCCTTTTATTTCGGAATGCTACTTTTGACCAACCTCTTTTTATCAGAAAAAAAAGGAAAAAAAATCGTTTGATAAGGAAAGAAGAAAAAAAAGTATGACAAAAGTGGGCAAAGAATACAAATGTATATACTTTTTTGTGTTCCAATCGACATACACCTAAATAAAAAAGAAAGACAATTATATAAATAAGTAAAAGAAATAAAAAAAATTAAATAATCGACAGTTTCTTCAACTTTTTTTGTAGTCGCGCTAAATGTCTGAAATGAATTGTCGGCAATGAGATATGATATGTAAAATTAACATCAAAACAAAAATAATTAGAATGAAAAAATTCCTTTATTCTTCTTTAACTTTGGAATTTGGTCGAAAAAGATTTCGAAAAATAAAATGGAACGAAAAGATTGAAATGGAGATCACTTGTATCCCTTCGTTTTATCTGTCGGGCCGAATTGGATTTATATCCAATATGAAATAAAAGTAGAATCCAATATAAGTTAAAAGAAATATTTGTTTAGAGTGAGTGTCTGTATG
>JAOUZG010036900.1:6198794-6220965 GCA_026289955.1 Argiope argentata | reverse complement strand
AGAGAGAGAGAGAGAGAGAGAGAGAGAGAGAGAGAGAGAGAGAGAGATGTTACCGTTAAAGTATGAAATCCGTTATTTTATAGATTACCTAGTTATTCCATGAAAATAACTGATCGTGTCCGTTAAAGTGTAAAACTCTTGTATTTCATGGTTTAACTAGTTATTTCATAGAATAACGTTAAAGTGTAAGATAATCTATGTCATATATTTCGCACGACAAATACATTTACCTTCCATTCCTACTGCATTTATGTACTTAATTTTCAAAGAGAAAGAGAAAAGTCAAAAAAATGATTAGAAATTCAAGCGAAATACATGAAATTACTGTCGAATAAATCTCATTCTGAAGCCTCTGTGGGGTTTACCATCCGTATCCCAGTGCCTGAAGTTGACAGAGGAAAAGGTGATGCGAAATCTATTTTATATATCATAATAAAAATAACCGAAGAAAGATTTTTTCAATTGGGCACAAGAAACGGCAGCACAAAACAATTATTTTCCCGATCTCAGTTCAGTGTCTGCGAACAAAAAGCAATTAAAATCGAAGAAGTACCAGATGTAGAAATATCACCCCGGTCGGTTGCTACAGCTCGAAGTTTAAGTACTGGTCACAGGGATTTAAAAAATGTTCGTGTAAAGCCCAGTGTGTCAACAAAAAATGTTTTTGTTTTAGAAATAATGTTATGTGTAATTCCAAGTGTCATTTTAGAAATCCTTGTTGTAACAAATTCCCTAAATATCATTTATACGCTGCATAAATTATATAAATTGCTCCTTTTTCATTTTAATTGTCTATCATTAGTTTATTTATAGAATGGCTAGTTATTTCATTTTAGATAAATTGTTTATATTTACATTTTAACTGTCTCTCATTAGTTAATTTATAGAATACCTAGTTATTTCTTAGTTACTAGTTAAAGTGTCAAATTAACAACATATTACACACTTGAACCGACACGATCAGTTATTTCATGAAATAACTAAGGTATTCTATAAAATAACTGCATTATATACTTTAACGGTTATATATATATATATATATATATATATATATATATATATATATATATATATATATATATATATATATATAATATGAGAGAGAGAGAGTTATAAAAGAGTCTCGTGGTTGTTTCAAACCAGTTTAAATTGGCTAATGTCTTAAACTAATTAAGATAAATAATGATATAAAAATTATAATTTTCTCACGTGATCACCTGAAATTTGCGATCGAGGGTTTCATTTTATTTTTTTATTTCACTCGGCTTATATATTTATTTTTTTCCTTCTCATATCTCATTTTTTGTGTGTTACATACATTAACTTTAGTTTAAACAAATACTTCTTTTTAAGGGGGATAAGCTGGCTTCATGAATTATTAGTATGCTAGTACAAATAATTTATAATGAATATAAATTTTGTTTTAATTTCAAAAGAGAAATTTTAAGAGATGGCATTACCTTAATAAGTGAGCTTTTTAGTCAGAATGTGTAAGTTTATTTTGTTCTTTCTGTGACATTTTTTTTTCTCATTTTGAGGATAACTGAGGAAATATACACTATCAGACTTTTGAAAAATGTTTTAGTGATATTTAATAAAATAAGAGTTTTCTATTTACCTACACAATGCTCTTATTTAAAAGAACCAATAGAATATTAGATAAAAATATTATAATTCTTTATAGATATAATACTTATTCCCTGAATACTCTGTGCCAGAATATCTCAAATTTAAAGTATCAATATGTTTCAATATTTCTCAATATGTTTAAAGGATATTTCTGTCATTCTTCTACCAATACAATATATATTTCTTATCTCTCATCCCAATCTGTGAAAGAGAAATTCTCATCTTGGATATGGCATAACCAAATTCTACTCGTTGTAAAATATAAGAGAAACATAGAAATCAGTTTAAGAAAACTTCCGTTCAGCTTTTATTCAGTTTGTTCGATTCAAAACATTTATAATATTTTTTATTAATGAGTAATGCTTGTTTAAAAAATTATAAAAATGTTAATTTTTAATAAAAATTTTAAAATTAGATTAAAATTATGTCCAGAATTTAAAAAAGATATATTACTATATATTTTTACAATAGATATTTATTAAACATATGGTGAATATAAAATACATCTTATAGTCAAACTGAATTCACTTGCAGTGTCGAAGTTGAACTATACGGTCTGATGTCTCAATATCCACAAGTGGATTATTGATCTATAAGTATAAAAATTTAATTTAAGTTTTGAATTTAAGTTCAGATTCGATTCCTTGGGGCATACAAATATATTTTGCAGCTCTGCTTACTTAGGTACGACAGGGCTACCATCTCTTCTTTCAACATTATATAATAAATTGCCGCTACATAAATTTTACTTTTATTTAGTATTTTATGCTTATATGTAAATTAATCCTTTTAATTTAGTAGATGCTACTACATTAGTTTTCCACTTTATGCAGAGAGAACTTTAAATTCTTCGGGTGTGTAAAAAATGATATTATCTTAGTGATATTTAATAAGATAAGAGGAAACAGTTATTTTGGGAAAATTTTATTTGAAATCTTTGTTGCTAAAGATAGAGAACAATTACTAATTATTTTTTTAATATTATTTGCTTTTTTACTTTGCGAGAAACCTCATGTTATTTTTTAAACATTTTAAATCATTAAGTTTTAACTAAGGATGAGTTTCATGAAAATTTCTGTTGCTGTTGTGTCAAACGGCACTTGTCATGGACAAGCCCGCTGCTGACCCAGCAGCAGATTAAGCCGAATGAAGCGTCTCTTGTATTTGAGTAGCGCCAACTAGGGCCAAGAGTACGGCTTTGCTACACGCTCATCACATCCGCTTGCACAACCCCGTTTTACAGGGGGGGGCACATTCACACATCTCACAGATAGCACACAGAAGAACAAGCATGCCCGAACCGGGACTCGAACCCGGGACTTCCAGAACACGAGGAAGACGCGCTACCTCTGGGCCAGCAAGCCGGCATGAAAATTTCTGATTACTGTAATGCTTTGTTGTTGTTGCTTCTGCTGCTTCTTATGGCACTTGCCATGGAAGCTCGCTGAGGTAGTCAGCGATTTAAGTCTAATCAGCTGCCCTTGTTTTTGTAGTAGAGCCAACTAGGGCCAAGAGTACGACTTTTGCTACTCACTCATCCCATTCCCTTGGACGGCCCCTTTTAACAGGGTTGGTGGCGCATTCACTCACCTTGCAGACATGCCCTAACGAGACTCGAACCCGGGATGCCCATATCACGGGGAAGAAGCGTTACCCCTATGCCAGGATGCCGGCATAAAATGCTTTAAATTCCCAAATGGAATCGAAATTTGCTGACTTATAAAATAATTTAGCAAGAAACACTTTTAGAAAAAATACGTATTTATAGAAGTCAGCTTTCAAGAAAAACGCAACATTTGTTTTTACTATTACAGGAATTGCAATAAGAAACGGCTAGATAACTTAATTTAAATATCATAGTTATAAATTTTATGCCAGCTTTTTAGAACAGTGGTAGCGCGTCTTCCTTCTGTTCTGGGAGTCCCGGGTTCGAGTCCCGGCTCGGGCATGGTTGTTCTGTGTGCTATTTGTGAGGTGTGACTGTACCTCCCTGTAAAAAGGGGCTGTGCAAGCAAATGTGATGAGTGTGTAGCTAAGTCGTACTCTTGGACCTAGTTGGCGCTACTTCAAAAACAAGAGACGCTCCTTTCGGGTTAAATCTGCTGCTGTATCAGCAGGGGACTTGTCCACGGCAAGTGCCATAAGTAACAGCAACAGCATAAATTTTATACTGATTACCTAATGCAAATACATTGATTTTAAAAACATTCTTTAAAGGATTACTAACTTTTTTCATTGTATAAAATAAAAAACATTTTTTATATAATATTATATATTTTTTATTGTATATAAGTTAGGCAACATTCAAAGTGTTACATAAGTTTTAAAATCCTTTTATTTCTAATACTTCGTTTAAACACCTCTTTTAATAAAAAAAAAAGAAGATAAAAAAAAGAATAAAAACCATTGCACAATTTTTAAAGAGAGATAAGGAAAAGAAAACCTAATAAAACAAATAATATGTAGATTTTTCTTTCCTTTTTAACTCCACGATGGCCCAGTCGTAAATAAAAAGGTCTTAACTTATAGAAAAAGAGAAAAAAAAGGAAACTAAAAAAACTTTTTAACAAAAATAATGATCGACAGTTTTGTCTCTTCAGCTTTTTCGTCCCTTTATCCAGTCTTTGAAGCTATAGATCGCCGACAGCGAAATATGATACGGAAAAACAACTTCAAAACAAAATCATTAGAGTGAAATGGAGGATGAATGAATTCTGCGAGAAAGAAGTGTCTGAGAAAGAAAAGATATCAATGAAGATCACTTCTTTCTCGGAATTTTGCCTCATCCGCCCGAAATGGTTCCAACTCCAAGATAAAATGAAATATAACATAGAAAGGGGGAAAGTGAAGATGTTTTCCTTATTTGTTTATATTAAATTTATTCACTTGTAAATTATATCGCATCATTCTTTTGTACTTTATATTATGCATGTTGTTTCAAAGTTGAAATGCGTCTTAGCGTTAGGAAAATTCCTGCGCAATATAATAATTTCTGATAAAATTAAATAAAGTGAAATAAGCAAGATAAAGTGATATATGTAGCAAAAGGAGGGCCGGGTTACCGTTGAACTTGTACTCCTTAGGTTATGGGTTCGAAACTCACCGGCCAAATGATTCCCCGAGTATGGGGCGACTGGCTCTCGTTAAATCAGTTCGTGGTCGCAAAGTCCTCCATGTCGAGAGTAATACCACCGGGGATACTGGGTCAGAAGTGATCGTCCTCTGTTCCAGGTCTAAATTACGATCTGAGATAAATGAATGAATTTGCATGAATGTAGTCCACCCCCTAAAAAGGGTTGTGAAGTGTGAGTAGTTAAGTCGTACTCTTCGTCCTAGATGGCGCTACTTGTAAAACAAAGAGATGCATTTATTAGGCTTAAAATCTGCTGATGTATCAGCGGAAACTTGTCCACGGCAAGGGCCATTAGTCACAACACACACACATAACAAAAGGAAAAATAGCAAAAATGTTTTTTTTTTTTGTATTTCTTTATATCAACTTTTTTCACTTGTATTTGATATCGTATTATACTTTTGTACTTCAAATTATGCATGTTGTACAAGTTTCCACATGCATTCTAGCACTATAAATATAATATATTCTGCTCTATTCATGTTTTTACATTTACACAGCATTGCTGAGAATGAAAACGGAAGATATTCCTATCTAAATTAAATTAACAAAGCTCATTCACTCTTCCGGTGATGTCTATGAACTCATAAAGAATTGATTTGAAATAAATAAATATCTAGAAAGGTTAGAAATAAATATATTGGAATCTGGTTATAAGGTACATTTTTATAGATATAAAGGGAGTTCATTAATTATTGTCGGGGTTTCCGTACCCCATAACTTTCGAATAAAAAATAATTCGCAAAAACTGATTACGTATTCGTTAATTACAACGTAAAGAACTTTACGTGACAACAATGCGACCTTGTCGCATTTGCAGTCTGGGTAATTATGACGTCATAAATAAAAATTGCAACCATTCAAGAAAAAAGCAATGTGTGTGTTGTGGTTTTCCGAAACTAAATCAGTTATAACAACTCAATGTCACTTCAGGACTACGTACAAGAAAGATCCTTCTTCGGATAATTCTATCAGACGCTGGTTAACACGATTTCAGGAAGCGTTCTAAAGCGAAAGGAAGAGGGAAGACCGAGCACTTCCCACATTGGACCAGGATTGTACGTGACTTTTTAGACGAGAACTTTCCCGACAGATGGTGTGGAAGAGGTGGACCGATTCCATGGCCTCCTAGATTACCAGATATAACACCACTGGAATTCTTTCTGTGGAGGTTTGTCAAGAGCATTGTGTACAAGATACATGTGCCCTCACTTGATGAACTGAATCGCAGAATTGTTACTGAGATCCAAAATGTATCCCCACAAATGTTGGAGAACACTTGGAGGGAAATCGAAGCCACGAAGGGCAGCCATGTGCAAATTAATTAATCTTTTTAATGTCATGAATAAAATTCTTTGAGTTGTAATTTGCGAATACATATTGCCTTCAGCTGAATGGCTACAGGGTACAAATTATGCAACTTTACACTTTAATATAATTAATAAAAAATTTGAGTTGTAATTTACGAATACGTAATCGGTTTTTGCGTAATCTTTTTCATTCGAAAGTTATGAGGTACGCAAACAGCGACAATAATTAATGAACACCCTGTATTTGAACAATAAATGATTTAACCAGCTAGAGGAGTCTCTCCAAATCTTTGTCGCATACTATCTAATAAAAAATTTTACGAGAGCTCACTTTGCATGGCATTTAGATATAATAAAAGACGAAATATTAAACTTTGGTGTGCATTTAATATTTTTACTTAATTTGCCCTGTTGGTCAGATCTTGGCGAGTTATTTGGCGATTAATTCCTGGTCTACTATAAATAGTATCCGAAAATCGAATCTAGACTTTAGATGCATTTTCTCCAATCTATTGAATCAAAAATTTATTTAAAAGTCGTAATTATAGTCATATAATACCATACTAAATTTAATATATTTAACATAGTGAGTTATCGCCTTATATATATCTGAAAGTGCAGATATGTTGGCGGTCAAACTCTTTTTGGGTTTGGCTGAGATTTGATTTGATTTATTTACTAATTATGCTCCAATGATACAGTAGCTAAGGAATATTATGCAGGCTCTTCTTTTTTTCTTAATTTTTTCTTTTTATTGTTGCTTCCTTTTTCTCCCTCCCCTTTTTTCTTTGGATTTTTAGCTTCCAATACTTAAACATATAAAAGTTATTTTTGAATAGCTAGTCCTTTGACAGCTATTTAAATTCTATATTTTTTTAATCTTAATTTTGAGTTTTTTACCGGTGTAACGCCACTTTTGGCACACACCTAATCATCATCAGAATAAGAATACTGCAGAGGTTCAATCTCTACACCGAATTTCATCCCTCTAGATCTCTTCGTTTCATACTCATCGTGTTAACTGATATTCGCATCTGACAGACTACTTCTGATCATGTTTTATTCAAAATGTGATAGAAATTGACAGTATTGATGTGAAGACCGTGCACCAAATTTCATATGTCTAGTTCTAAGCAATTTTGGGTTATTTTTGTCACAGACAGAAAAATAGACATTTTCCAAAAATGTATTTTTCGAATTCAGGGTGATCTAAAACATGGAAACACGTCGAAACAATTACTATATTTTCTCTATATTGCTTATATGAGAAAGTAAAAAATCGATGAAAATTATATTATTTTAATTTTGAGATCTTTAAAAAATCCGTCGATCGTCATTGTTACAAAATTTCTTGTCAAAAGTTATTTCCAAATACGATCTGTAAATTAACAGAATTAATAGTTAGAAGGCATGCGACAGAAATAATTGAGGCTATAACATAACATTATACTACATGTCACGCCATTTTTATTTATTTATTTATTTATTTATTTATTTATTTATTTATTGAATAAAGTGTAATGAATTACAAAATTAAGTTTTCAAAAATTAGACGTTTTTCACATGTATTAGATAAAAATGCTCAAATTTCATTTAAAATGTTACGAATCGAATTCTTTGGTATGTTGAATCAACTTTTTAACGGCCCTTACTGTATATGGTGACACGACTTAGATATCAATAATTGGTAATCACTAGTTTAAAATATGATTTTAAAGACGATTGGCCATAAATGTTTGTTGAAAATTTATATAAAAAGAATTTAATATAGTCGATAATGTATCCATAAAATTTTTAGCTCCTGTCTTCAGATTCTAAACTTTAAAATAATCAGGCTCATTTCCAAAAAATTATTACAAAGGGTGTTCAAAAACAAAGTTGAACTGATGGCATCTTGGCGATCAAGAGATAAACTTGCAAAAGTGATAATTGGGTCTTAAGACTCACAACGATAGCAATTTCATTGGGATAACAAAAAATGCTAGATCTTTGTACGGAAAAGAAAATGTCGCGTCAACTGAAAACTTACTCCAACATGGAAGTACTCTTAACAGTGTGTTACAAGCGAGAGTGCCGCGGAAGTACGCCGAAGATGGCGATACTCGACGAGGAGCTTCGCGCCAGCCAGATTGGTTTGGTGAAAGGAATAGTCTGACAACCGCTGAATCGTACGTGAAGCACCGCGTTGCTTCGCGTGCTTTTGGGTGCGCGTTCGGTCGGCTATATAAGGGATGGGATGCCGTAACTTGGCAGAGTTAGTTTCCTCTCGGAAGAGAAGCGTCTCTCTGGACTAGTGGATTACTTTTCTCGCTTGGTATTGGTGAGCTGTGTTTACATTTGCTATTAACGTTGTATTACTGAGCTCGCTGTGATTTACTGTTTGCTGTGCTATACGATAGCGGTTTTGCAGTCTGTGTTTATTGTGCATAAGGCTTGCATTTACGCTGTAAGTGACTATTGACTGCTGGATTGTATTTATCTGAAGTTTTACTTTATCAAGTCATCCTGTAAATACTTGTAAATAGCTGCAAATAAATTTGTTTGTGATGTCCTCAAATAAAGTCCATTCAATCCGAGCCCGTTACGCTAAAAACGAAAAAGTGCGTTTTTTGTGGGCAAAACGTTTAGCGAGTACGGAGATTAATCGTGAAATATAGGCAGTGTATGTACCAAATGCAATGTCACGTAAAGGCATTGTGAAATGGTGACCAGGCAGACCAACATCAGTGAGAACATCACCGGTACATAATTCTAAGGAGTCGCAGAGTGGACCTCGCACACATTGCACGGGATTTGGGAATATCCGTTGGCAAAGCTCATTCTATTTTCCAACGGCTACCAGGTTCAGACAGCTTTTCTAAGCTGGCTCAAGGACCAAGGAGCTATTTTCTGTATTCAGATAATCAAACGATTAGTTCTACGTTCCAGCAAATGTCTCCAGCGACTGGGAGATTGTATAGAGAAATAATGTGCTAGGGTTTGTATCATATTACATTATAGCAAACTTGTCAATAAAGTACATTCCCTGACCAATGAATTAGAAACCCTTGAAATTTGCATTTGAATGCGTACTAGGGATGAAGTATACAATTTTTTTCGTATGACGTGGGTTACACGTAGTCAGAATGCTAATATAAGTAAGGTGTAAGAGTCCATTTCGCGATGAATGAAGTAAAATGGGAAAAACGACAGATCTTTCCCCATTTGAAAAAGGGCGGATTGTTGGTGCCCGTTTAGCAAGGTGCATCGATTTCGAAGACGGTGATATCACTGGTTTTTCAAAAGCAGCCATATCAAAGGTTTTCAAAAGTTGGAATCAGAACCCACGGTTCTTCTCTAGAAGACGTAACTGCGGTTCGAGCTCAGTTTTTCAAGAGCTGTTCTACGGCAGAACAGGGACTCTACTGTAATTCAACTGACACAAATCGTCAACCATGACTCTTCCCAATAGATTTCAGCTCGAATTATGCGCAGAGAATTGCAGAGGATAGGAATGCACAGTCAAGTGTCTGTGAGAAAACCACTAATTTCTCCCCGTCATGCAAAAATTCGTTTGCATTGGTGTCGGAAAAGAAGACACTGGGCATCTGAGGACTGGAAACGGGTAATTTGGTCGGAGAAATCAGGCTACACCTTATTTTGCACTGATGGAAGACGTCGAATTTGGTGAGAACCCCACGAAGCTATGAATCTATCTTGTCTTACTCGCACTGTACAAAGGTCTAGAGGGAGCGTCATGATTTGGAGCATGTTCTTCTAGGATGCAAGTGGTGCCTTGGTGTTCCTGGTATAAACAAACAGCCATGCGATACCTAGACATACTGACAAATCAAGTGCACCCTGCAATTTTGTATTTTTATCTTATCGGGGCAAAGAAACAACCCTTTTTTTCTAAACAAAACTCTAAAAATAAACTAAGAAATCGGCAATCATTATTTAATGAGGGACTTCTACAATCATATCTATTCTTTTTGTATAGAATTTTTTTTTTTATTTTCATTACTTTCATATTATGCATAACTGTAATTCAAACCAACTATAAACAAACTTTCAAATTGTATAAGGAATAAAATATTCTCCCGGTATTTCGTAAACCACATTTCTTCAGAAATTTATTTTACAAGCAGATCTGCATAAATTTAACTTTCTGACCATTTAACTTTATTTGGAAGATATCAAATCCAAAAGATATATATTAATTTCTAGAAAGACGGGGATAATATTTTTTTTAATCTATAAATATGTAGATATTTCTTTTTAATTCTCTTGAATTTTTAGCTGAATATTTTGCTATATAAACTTGCATTATAAATGTATTGACCAAGTCTAAGAAATAACTAATTTTATACAGGATTAATGATATTTTTTTATATATTTTTTATTGAACTTGTGAAAAAAATTTCATTTTTATTTGGAAGATATCAAATTCAAAAGATATATATTAATTTCTAGAGAGAGGGGGATAATATTTTTAAAAAATCTATAGATTTATAGATATTTCTTTTTAATTCACTTGAATTTTTAGCTGAATATTTTGCTGTATAAACTTGCAAAATAAATGTATTGATTACGTCTAAGAAATAACTAATTTTATACAGAATTAATGATATATTTTTATATATTTTATTGAACTCATGAAAATAATTTCATTTGGTATCTCATTTTTTTGGTAAGTATAAATTAAAGTTTATACTTCATTCTCTTTGGGACAATAAATGAGTGATAAAAAGTTTTAGAACGTGCTTATATGAATGAAGTAAAATATCCTTTTTCAAGATAAATATATACATATAAAGAGTTTGAATAAGAGAAAAGGTCCCTTAGTTAAAGAACATTTTTTAGGCTTATTACGCTAATTCTTTCTAAGTAAAAAATAAGTGAAAAATTAGATTATATTTAATTAAAAAGGTGACTTTTCTTTTTTTGCATGAGAAAGATGGAATAAAAGCTATAAAACTTAAAATAATAGTTTTATAACTATATAATTAAATCATCATTTATAAACGCGAAGCTTTTTATTGAAGAAATTAAGTTTTCAAAATATCATTTATAAAGTATTCTCTTTATAGATTTATGGCGTATTTACTGCAATACGACAATACCTAATTTTTAAATGCAAACGATTAAAAAGCATAAAGATCATTCCGACATTATTTTTGCATGATTAAAAATAGATACTATTACCGTCTTCCAAAACTCTTATAGATATATTCTATTCTTGAAAATCTTCATAGCAAAATTTCGCTGTCAGTTCAATATTAGAAAAAAACCAGTTTTGGTTTACTGATACTTTAAAGGAATTAACTGTTTGTAATACAGAATTTGCAATGCAGAATTGCCCATTTTTATTAAATTTAATCTATGTGATCTGCACTCATAAGCATACACTATATGTGTAAGTACTACCTATGTTGAAATTTTGTAAAATTTACAAAAATTAAGTAATTCTAATTTTAGTAACAAATTTTTGAATAATTATAATAATAATAGCAATTTGAGAAGTAATATATTACTAACATTTTAAATATTTGCTATTTTTAAATTTTAAAAGCTAATATTAAAAATTCCAAAATAATTCATATTATCAATCAATTGATCACAATTTTTATTGATAAATGAACTCTGTTTTCAATATTGAGATTTAGAAGAATTATGCATTTCTCCGGGATTTACTCTCTTTGTTGTGCTGCCTTAAAATTCAATATCCATGTATATATTTTCTACTTTAAGATTTAAACATCAAGTTTGGATGTATTACAAATTCTTTAAGGAATTTGACCCGATTGTGTAGGAGGCTATGTCTATCAAATCTTATAAGATAAGAGAAATTTTCAAATTTGTAAAAGGAAAAATTATAAAAAAAAGAAAGCAATCAAGAAACAAAAAAATTTAATTCATTTATTCTTTTCCAATCCATTTATACCTTTTCCCCTTTCGAAAATATTTCCGGGTTTTTTAGCTCTAATAAGATCTATCCAATTCTTTTCCTGTTATTTCAGAGTACTACTTTTGGCCAACCACTTTTTATCAGACAAAATGTGAAAATAAAAATAAAAAATCGTTATAAAAGGAAAGAAAAAAATTATTTAAAAAAAAAGCAACCAATAAAATAACATATTTTTTTTTCATATTTGTCTCACTTCAAAAACTAGTAAATAAGAAAGCGCTAACGTAAAGAAAAATGGAAGAGAGAAACTAAAAAAACTTTAAGAAAATAATGATAGACACTTTTGTCACTTTAATTTTTTTTTTCATCTACCTTTTTAACATCTGAAATGAATTGTCGATAGTGAGATATCATACGAAAAAGTGACTTCAAAACAAAATTATTTAGTTGAATTGAAGAAAGAATAAATCTTGGAAAAAGAAATTTTTCAGATGGTGAATAAAACGAAACAAAAGGGATGAAATGGAGATTATTGCTCCCTACGAGTTTTCATTACTCCGGCCGAAGTGGTCTCCGAGAAGAAGTGAAATGAAGTATAGCGAAAGAAAGCAAAAAGGATTATCCGTGTTTCGTTATAATCAGTTTATTTGCTTGCACGTGATATTGTATCATCGGGGTTTGTTTGTTTGTTTGGGGGGGGGGGTATTTTACATTATTTATGGTATGCAAGATTGGAAAACGAAATTTATTTTTCATTTAGAAATAAGTAGCAATGCATGTTCTGTACCGTTTTTTCATTTGATATACTATATTAAGGGGAAAAAAGTCAAAGATCTTTTTCAGTTGAATCAGCAAAGGTTATTCCCTTCTTCGAAGTTACTGATAAACTTAAAGAATTGATTTGCCTTTGGAAATAAATATATTCAAGGAAAGCTAAATAATTTTTTTTCATAAAATATTTTAAGCAATAAAGGGGTTGGATGAAAATTATATTAATTTTCAGAACCACGAAAAAATTCATTTTGGGGATTTTTCTTATAATTACCTAAACTTTTTTCTATCAAACATGATTCGTATGATTGAATTTTCCATAATATTAAATTTTATGTCCTTCGATAAAACTACGACAATTATGAAACATTAATTTGAACTATATGTGACGCCCTTTTCATTTCATACGACTCTCAACAAATATCTGAAGGTAAAATTCGCCGCACCTTTTGACCTTAACTGACATCATCAATAACTTTTAACGTCAACTGACTTCACTTTGGTATTCAACACATTGTACGACATAAATTAATCCTTTAAATGGGCCGGGATAACCTGTTTGGTAGAGCGTTGGACTCGTACTCCTTAAGTTACGAGTTTGAAACTCATCAGCCAAAAGATTCTCCAGGTGTGTGGCGGCTGGTGCTCGTTAAATCAGTCGTGGTCGGAAAGTCCTCCATGTCGAGAGTAATACCACTGCGGTACTGATTCAGAGATGATCGTTCTCTGTTCTAGGTCTAAATTACGATCTGAGGTGAATGAAGTCCGCCCCCTAAAAAGGGTTGTGACGTGTGTGTAGCTAAGTCGTACTCTTGCCCCTAGATGGTGCTACTTGTAAAACAAGAGACGCATATCTCCGGCTTAAAATCTGCTGATGTATCACCGGGGGCTTGTCCATGGCAAGTGCCATAAGTAACAACAACAATCCTTTAAACAGAATCAATTGCACTTGGCGGTGACTTCTTGATATCGATATTTGATGATCTTTCGTAAATGCCAATTAAAAGTCTATAAGGATCTCTGTAGCATTTCTGCGAAAATATCCAGATCCGTTTGCAAAACTGGATTATTTTGTTTCCAAGAAGCATTCATGTTCAGTCAAAAAAACACAAACTTTTTTTTCAATATCTTTTTTATAATTATTGTGATCATAAAATAAGGTCAGTTTAAAAAATGTATAAATCCAATGAGAATTATTTACTAAAAGGAAATGTCTTTATCTTTTATAGAAAAACATATAATTTCCTTTTCTTTTATTTTCGAATACGGATGGTAAATTCGAACATCAAGTGCGTGCGTGCAGGGCCCGATATAACCTAACTGGGGCCCTGGGCAAAACTTTTTGGGGAGCCCCTTTGTGTTTTACTATTTTAGTAATGAATAACCGAACTTCGTTAATGAAGAAGAAACTTAAAATAAACTTTCTATTCAATTTCACACACACACAGAGAGAGAGAGAGAGAAAGGGTATCAGAAAAGGCTATTCACTCAAAGGTTATTTCATTGAGAGTATGTGTGAGTAAGGCATAGATGTCCAGCTAAATCTTTTCTCCGCATGCAGCTTTGAAATTTTGCACAAAGTCTGTCGTTCTAATTGTTCTTAGTATCTTTTATAGCCCGAATTTAAAAATAATTTTTATCTAATTGTTTCTGTGTTACATAATATTTTGCATATTCAAATGTTATATCGTTTCTAATGATGGATGTCCATATACTACAACAATGAAGAAGGAATTGTTGTTTTCGAAAGACCTGTTTCTCATATTTTCGAAGGTTTACTGAATTTGAGAATTTTTTCAAATATAGAAACTTTTCTAGAGTATGGAAAACTAAAATTCTTGTATCTGATATTCCAATTATTTTTGAAAATTTTTTGAGGGGAAGAGCGGAAGCACTAAGATTTTTCAACATATATTTAATTCAGAGAGAAAGGCTAGAAATACTGCTGTTGTTATTCTCGTGTTTTGCTTTACAAAAGAAGGAGGAATGCAGTAAATTCTGAAGGGAGTCATAGAACAGACTCTCCGACCCGCCACGAAGGCACACGGTTTAACCAAAGAAACTCAATGACCGGACCGCTGCAACAGCAATTAGCGGGAACTGTGGTTGAGTCCTAATGGCCATCACCGGTCACGGTACAACCCTTCCCGAAGGAAGTAAATCCCGTCAAAGATGGGAGGTGCATACCCCCCATCTATTAGTGTACCCACCGGGTTGAAGAGAGTCAACCACCATGCCGGAAGCATCTCATCCCCAATTACGAGGTGCCCCCCCGGGGGAAATATCTGACGGTATGGAACCCTGAGAACCCGAAGGCAGAAGTCTGACTTCTACATCACATACGTCACAAACCCTTTTTACGGTGTGCAGTTCATCCATGCATTTCATTCATTCATCCACAGATCGTAATTTAGTTCTGGAACAGAGAAATATCGCCTCTGACCCAATACACCCAGGAGTATTATTCTCCACATGGAGGACTTTGTGATCACGACAGATTTAACGTGCGCCAGCCACCGCATATACGAAAAGTCTTCCACTGGCGGGTTCGAACTCTCAGCCCTAGAAATACTATCATTATCAGGATTTCATTGGGAGCTGTCAAGCCCATTGACCATACGTAAAGATACTATTTGTGAACAATATCCCTTAAATGCTGTTACATAATTATATATATGCTGTAAATACAATGGAGAAGATTTTATTATTACTAAATAAGTTTAAATTACTTTCTTTCATATACGGTGCACTTAATTGAGAGAACAACGTTTTCAGAAAATGAGATACGAAGTATTATAACTCATTTTGGTGAAGGATATATTTTTTGAAATAAGACGGTACTTGAAATTTAACAAAAACGATTAAAGATTAGAAAGTTTTTTCATCAGTTACTTTTATTTGCAGCAGTTATTATTTTTCATTCCAAACTACGGGTAAGTTATAACAGAATTTTTCTCTTACTGAAATAACACAGATGATTACAAATTAATTTAAAGGAGGTTAAACATTTTTTCAATTCCCAACTATTAGTTCATCTCTCCCCACATATATCCTGTTTAAATTTTCAATCAGTAATAAAATATTTTTATTCATCCACACAAGTTTAAATGCATTTTTTAAGCTTGTAGTGGATGTCACTTGATGTTAATACAGTTTTTTTAATTTAATTCATTAATTAAATTTAACTAATTTTAATACTTTAAACAGAGTTTTAGCACTTTGCAATGAAATTTGAAATCAACGAGCAGTAGCTCAATCGATAAAATGCAAGGATTTCAGTATTTTTCAAGTGAAAATGAAGAATAAGAGTTTAATTCTTGCGTAAATCAATAAAGTTTTGATAAATTGTTTATATCAGTGGTTCAAGTTGACTTAGCTCCGACCCATCTATTAAAAACTTAAAAATTTGCTACTCACCTATTGGCTGCTTTAGAGAAAAGGAGGCATTTCAGAAATATAACTAAAATTATTTGTTACAAAGTTAATGCAAATAAATGCGTTTAATAAATTTTACCCATATGTTAAAAACATTATTAAAAGGATTAATAACTGTCTTTTTCTAAAAAAACTAAATTATTTAATTAAAGAAAAGAAAGGAAATAATCCATGAAAATTGTTAGAAATAAAAAATCAAATTCATTTATTCTTCTCCAACTGTTTCACTTTTCTTTCTTTTCGAAGAAGTATTCATTTCATTAGTTCTACAAAAAAAATGTCCGATTTTCTTTCCTTTTATTTCTGAATTCTACTTTTGACCAACCTTTTTATCCAAGGAAAAAATTGAATTAAAAAAATCGCAGAGAAATAAGAAGAAGAAAAGTAAGACGGAAGGAGACAAAGAATACAAATATATATACTTCTTTTATGTTTCACTCGACATGCGGCCAAATAAAAAAGACAATAATATAAAGAAAAAAAATAAGAAACTTGGTAAAAAATAATGATCAGCAGTTTGGTTTCCAACTTTTTTTTGTAATCGTGCTAAACGTCTAAAATGAATTAACAACATTGAGATATAGTACATAAAAGTACCTTCAAAACAAATCATTAGAATGAAAAGGAAGATTAATAGAATTTAGAGGGGAGAAACTTCGAAGAATAAAATGAAACGAACAAACTACAATGAAGACTACATTGTCCTTGTTTTGTCCGTGCATTCTCAGTTGCTTTATTTCCATGATGAAATACAATAAAGTAAAAAAAATATTTCTTTAGAATGAATTAAATCCTCTTATATAAGATTACACATAATTATTTTATATTTTGGATTAAGCATATATGCGAAAGTTGAATGCATTCTACTGCATTGTAATATATTCTACAGCAATGTAATATTTTCTATTCCTTTTTCATATGTGATCCGCATTGTTAAGAACGAAAATAAGCAAAAAAATTTCTCTTTCAATTTTTATTGCTTCCATATAAAATGCATCGGTTGTAACGACGACCAAAAATGCGCCAAGAAAAATTTTCTCTCAATTCTTTCAATCGTCAAGCGATATAGCATCTGATTGGCACGTCTAAAATTCTTCACGTTAAATAATAATGCACTTTAACATATTTTTATAATTTGGCGAAATTTTCTCTTGGGCGTTTTGTCCGCTGTTAAAACTAAATTGTACCTTTTTCTTTATTCCAAAGAAATATTTCTATTTCAAACTTTATTACTTTCGTATACATGACAGTAATTCAAGCCTAACTGAAACAAAATTTCCAGTGACCTTCGGGTAGAATTTCTCCAAGCATTTTTTCATTCTATTCATCATTAGTTTCTCTTTTATTTGGCAATTTAAGTGTTTTGGTAGATATTTATGCATATTTTGAAACCTTTGAGCCCAAAGGTTATATATATATATATATATTTCAGTAATTGGAAGTTGGGGGGGGGTATAAAAAATCTATATTTTTCTCATCTATATTTTTTATTCGTTTTGAATCTGCAATTCCTTATTTTGTTATATTGATTTTTTTAAAATCCTCAACTCAGTCTGAGGAAGCACTCAGGATTATAAATTTTATCTATAATTCAGAGAATTTTATTTATTTTTTATTTGAAAACCCATATATATTTATTTTTTCCTTCAGATATCTTTTTTTTTCTATTTTTTGTTGTATATTTTAGATTTTAATTAAGCAGATATTTCTTCTTCTTAAAGGTAATAAACGAGTTTAAGAAATTATTAGAATATTTTTATACATTTTAAATTTAAGGTCACTCTAATGTTCTATCTTAAGAGGAAAATTTTAAGAATACATATTATTTGAATAAGTGATTTTTAATTGGTGAAATTATTTTGTTCTAGTCAGAGGATTTTTTTTTTCTTTTTCTATGCACGGCAGAGGTAATATTTGCGATAAGACATATAGCAAAGGTATAGGTAACATTAATTATGCACAGGTTTTTTTTATTTACGTAAATAATGCTTTTATTTGAAAAAAAAACAAATTTTTCAGAATATTAGATATAAAATATTCTTATTGATTTTAGACATATTGCTTATTTCCTGAATACTCTGTTCCACGGTATCTCAAATTTAAAGTGTTTCAGATTAATTATGATATTTCAGCCATTCATCTACTAATACTATATATATTTGTTAATTTTTATCCCACTCTGTGAAAGATTCATTCTTATCGTGAATTTTATTCATTGTTAAATATATGAGAAATATGAAAATCAGTTTTAAAAGACTTGCGAAAATCTTTTTTTTTTCAATTCAAAACATTTAAAGTATTGTTAAATGTTTAATGATTGTTGTTTAACCAATTATAAAAATATTAATTTCTTAGTAATAAAATTTAAATTATGTCCAAAATTTAAAAAAAAAGATATGTTACTATTTTTTCTTACAACAGATGTTGT
This sequence comes from Argiope argentata, assembly GCA_026289955.1. Classification (NCBI taxonomy): domain Eukaryota; kingdom Metazoa; phylum Arthropoda; class Arachnida; order Araneae; family Araneidae; genus Argiope; species Argiope argentata. The sequence continues at coordinate 6,202,372 of JAOUZG010036900.1, read as the reverse complement.
TGTTGTTGCAAACCTGTAATATTGCTTCCTAGCATGAATTGTGTCATCGTAAGAAAGACTGTTTTACTATCAACCTCGTGGGTGCTGATCGGGTGCCGTGCCAGTTATATTAAAGCCTGGCGACAAACTGTGCGACCATTTGGTCACGAATTTGGCGACAAAATAGATAGTGCTGTAAACTTCAAGATTTTAATGATTGGGGGGGGGGGGGTGTTGACTTTTCGGGGAAATGAGTGAACGCGTCTTTTAGATGAAGGTATGAGGTGGAAAATTGTGGGTACTCTTAAGGCACGGCAGTTTCAAGCTCAGGTTGCTAGGAAACTGGATGTAACTCCAAGCGTTGTTTAAAATTTGTGAAGTCAGTTTAAAAACAGTGGGACAGTGTTCAAAAGACCAGGACAAGGTCGTCCGAGAGCAACAAAGCCCAATGAAGACCCCTATTTGTTACTTACAACCAAACGCCAGAAGACATCTACAGAGACACCACTGTCTAGGGACCTCGCTGCTGCCACAGGAACATTAGTTTCAAGGAAGACAGTTGCCAGGATGCTTTTTGACGGAGGGTTGTATGCCGGGAAGCCCGTCATTTGCATTCCACTAACTCCTTTCCACAAAAGAGGGCGTGTACAATGGTACAGACAGCATCAACACTGGACACAGCTCCAATGAGCTAATGTTCTCTTCACAGATAAGTCCAGATTCAGTCTACAACCTGATATTTGGTGAATATTCATATGTAGAGGGCCTGGAACTCGACACCATCCCAGTAGTATCATGGAAAAGGGGCACTATGCTGGTGGAGGACTAATCTTTTGAGTAGGGATCATGCAAGATACCTGCACTCCACTCCATGTGTTTGACACCGGTTCCATGAATGCCCAGAGAAACATGCAGGCCATCTTACAACTTTATATACTTCTTTTCAAGGTTGCTATTGGTCCTGAATTAGTTTTTAAGGAGCTTTTTTGCCTTATTTTTTAGTATTTTTTCATAGAAGTATTTCATTCGTTTTACAAAAATCTCTCAAATCGTTTTATTTCCTAATCTACATTTATTTAAATTATTATAAATATTTAAAATAAGTATAAAAACTATTGTACAATTTTAAAAGATTTATTAGAAAAAGTAAAATAAAACAAAATAAAAAATAATAATCTTAATATATATAAATTGCGAGTCACGTTGTTTGTCCGCGATGGACTCCTAAACTACTGAACCGATTTTAATAAGATTTATACACCAGTTCCAGTTTGATCCAACTTAAAAGATAGGATAGTTTATTTTTCGAAATATCAATTAGTTCGGGAGAAATTAATTAAAGCCCCTTAATTTCAGTTAAATTTAAACCTGTAATGCTACTTTCCGAGTGAAACACGGCCTTCCGGAGAAGCGATCGCTTATGCGTCCCGTTTCGTCCCGTAAAACAGAGTTTTTTAAATTGCCATCGTTACGCGTCCATTCAACTTATACTCAATATCGCAGTGGAATCGGATGGACTTTCTATCACAGAACAAGGAGGTATAATTTTTTTTACGAAACATCGACGCAAAAATTAAATATCGATTTTTTTTAAAAAAAGGTCAATTTTGACGGGTCTATTTCTTTAACGGCCCTGTAAAATAGACGCTTAGATGGAAAAATACAGAAAATATCTTTCCTGAAAGACAATATGATGTAGTATTCTGCAATACAATTTTAAAAATTGAATTTTTAAAACTGAATTTTTGGCGAATTTTTTAACGAAGAGGCAAAATTTCGCTTTAATATTTAATTACGCCAAAACTTCTCAAGATAACTTAATAATTTTTTTTACATAAAATTCAATAATTTTTTCAAAATCGTGTGAAAGATTGTAAAAATCTGATTGAAAATTGCGCATTTAAAAATTATTTTGTCGTTTATTGGGTTTTCCTCTTCAACATTACAAATCTAAACCATTGGTAAATAAAAATGAGACTAGATTTTTTATATATTATTTGGCATTGCTTTGGCACACCCTGATCAATTTTGAAAACAATCCTGTAAAAATTACGCTTCTTATGAATTCATTCCAGGTTTTCCACCTTCCATACTTCTCCTGAAAGTTGGGACACCAGTAATGCTACTACGAAACCTTTGTCCATTAAAGTTACACAATGGCACCCAACTACAAGTGACTAGACTTAATAAGTATGTAATCGAAGCTACGATAATTACTGGATGTGCTCGAGGAGTGTTGGTTTTAATACCCCGCAATCCACTAATTCCGTCGGACTATTCTTTTGAATTTAGAAGAGTGCATTTTCCTGTAAAAGTTTGCTTTGCAATAACCGTTAATAAGTCACAAGGACAGAAATTAAAAGTAGCAGGGATCAATTTAAGAGGAGATTGTTTTTCACACGGCCAATTTTATGTAGCTTTCTCCAGATTCAGTTCATCTAGCAGCTTAATCATTTTAGAACCAGATAAAAAAAACCGAAAATGTTGTATACAAAGAAGTTCTTGCCCAAACATAGGTATAACAATAAAATGTGGATGGCGTGCATTTATAAAGAAAATAAATACTTTAAAAGGACCGGTTAAGGACAAGGGTGTATATATAAGGAGTCCAGGGACCCTCCCAAAATTAGAAAAAATTATAGATAATAAGTAATTATTATAGGGGATTTTCGTAACTAAGTGCACGAAGCACTGTTATCCTCCGCTAATTCCATTACCCGAGCAATGCCGGGTGCGGGAATGCTAGTAATTTATATATTTTCTTTTCTTATGAGTTCCATTAGGGAATAGTTATGAATAAAAAATCCGAATTTAAAGAAAAATAAAGGAAAGTAAATTAAAAATATCTTTGACAAAATACGGATAGACAGTTTTGTCTCTTCGACTTTTTCGTCGAGATCCCCAAACTTTAGTGTGATGGATCGCCGACAGCGAGATATGATACGGAAAAACAATTTCAAAACAAAATCATTAGAGTGAAATGAAGGATGAATGAATTCTGAGAGAAAGAAATATCTAAGAAAGAAAAGATAAAAATGAAGGTCACTTCTTTCCCCGGGGTTTGCTCATTCGCCGGCAATAGTTTCAACAGCGAGATAAAGAGAAATATAACCGAGAGGAGAAAAAAAGAAAGATGGTTTATCTTATTTGCGTATATTAAATTTATCCACTTGCATACGTTACATTAATTTAATTGGCACATCGTTTAAAAGTTAGTTAACTATTTTAAAATTTCTTCTAAAAGATTATTTTCATACAGATCTATAAAGTAATATAGTTAATATTCTCAAGACACATGACAAAAATAGCTGTTGCTATGATGTAACACTATTCTAAGGTTGTATGCAGCACCATTTTTTTTTCTTTTAACTGACTTGAATTTTAAAACTAAAATTCTGTTGGACTTTTTAACGTGTATTATGTAAATCTGAATACATTCTTTTTGTTATGTTATCAGTGGATTTTTTGGGTGTGTGAATTCGCTTTTTTTCATAGCATGGATTGTTACGGTGACAGGACTTTGATAATTGATGATCACTTGTTCAAAACACTATTTTAATAGAAATGCACATAAATGTTTCTTGAAAATTTATATCGAA
>JAOUZG010036900.1:6180193-6196050 GCA_026289955.1 Argiope argentata | reverse complement strand
GATTGTATTAGTTTGTTAATACGAACTGTGAACGTAATACGTGATTGTATTAGTTTGTTAATACGAACTGTGAACGTAATATGTTATTGTATTAGTTTGTTAATACGAACTGTGAACGTAATACGTGATTGCATTAGTTTGTTAATGCGAACTGTGAACGTAATAAATCAGTACATTCAAGTTCACAGAGCTGTGAATGTAATATGTGATTGTATTAGTTTGTTAATAGTTAATACGAACTGTGAATATAATAAGTCGGTACGTTCACGTTCACAGAACTGTGAATCTATCATCAGTCCTTTTGTAGTGAAAACACTTTTACAAAATTTGAAAATAAACCAGCATATTTATTGATAGTTATCAATTTATTCACTTGGATTTCCAACTGGAGATTTTGCTACATCGATTTGAAAGACGAAATTATTGATTATGTCTAAAAAAATAAGTGGTCGTAATTAATTTTATATAAAGCCAGATTTATTTTTATTTGCCTTATCTTAGTATTTCTTTTTAATTGCTTCCGATCAACACATTTTTTTTTATTTTTGATATCTTTATGCTCTTTTTTAAGTATCACATTTAATTAAGTTTAAGTAATTATTTTTTTTAATTATAAGACGATATACGTGCTTAAGAAAATTCGAATTAAGTTTATGGAAGTATTTTTTTATAAATTATCAGACGATATGCATGTTTAAGAAATTTTTAGAAAGGGCTTATAAAGATAAATGTTGGTAATTTTTTAAAGGAATAATTATATGTTTAGAAATTATCTTAATTAGTAAATTTTTAGAACGGACTTGTAAAGATAAATTTAAATATTTTTTATAAAAGAAATAATAATATGGCAAGAAATTATCTTAATTGGTGAATTGTTTATATCAAAATTTATCAGACTATTTTTTTCTCATTAAGATTATTTCACTTTTTATGAGTATTTAATGAAATAAATTCCATGAAAAATGAAGACGATAATTTTTATTATTATTTAACTAATTAAATTGATCTACTTACGTATCTGGCGTTATTATTTGAAAAAGCAATTACTTCAGAATATCTGATAAAGAATTTCGCCTTTCATTTTATCCAAATGTCATATTTGATGAAATATGATTATCTATCTATCTATGCCCCAATAAACTATATTGAAATTATGATTACCAGTTCTTATGCTTTTTCATTTCGTGTGTTTATTAGAATAAATGTTACATATTTACGTATTTGGATATGAACAGCCGTCACATGTCTTTCACACTTTCTTCCAAAAAAAGAGCAATCTAGTCACATAGACAGTGCTTTTAATTAACGTTTAATATTTTATTTGATAATTGATCCTTTAATTCGATATTGTTATGAATTTTATGCAAATGAGATGTAAATATTTGAAATAGTTTAATTGTATAAAAAAATTTTGATACTTACATATTAGACCGTCTTCGCCAACAGTCACCAATGGTTTAGTAATTCATTGGCGACGGATTTAAATTTAGCGATAAAGATCAGCGGATTACACCATTGCCGAAGAGCCGTAATTGGCGAATTAGCAACTCTTTGGCGACGGATTTAAAGTTAGCGATAAAGATCAGCATATCTTTCACCATTGCCGCATTGTCGGAATTTGCCTCATTGGCGATGGCTTCAAATTTGGCGATAAAGTTGGATGGTTTAATACGTAAGTACCAAATTATTTGTACTGGAGTCGTGCGTCAGCGAAAATAGACTGTTCTAAATGGGTTTCCAACAGAAGATCACCCTATTTGGCTAACTTGGCGATGTAGATGCGTTGGCGACATAATGAGGTTCGCTAACAGTTTTTACTATATGCTAAAAAAGTTGGTGGAATCTGAAAAATAAAAATTTGTTCCTAGTGAGTGTTGGAGAAAATTCCACACTTTCCTGGAGCATCCGGCCTGTTTCTGCGTTTGCACAGTCCACTTTAAAGGGACGCTATATAAGGCGTGTTATGGAAGGAGCAAAATCAGCTCGAGTCAGTTTCGAGCTGAAATAGTTGGCTTGGCTTGGGAGAACGTCTCTGGCGTGCGTTCTGACAAGAGATTTACTGTTATTCGTAATTAGCGGATTGAATAGTGTGAATTCTCTGTGTATTTTTAGTTTGCGTTGTGTGTATTTAATACACGTTTCGTAGACAATAAAGCCTGTGTCTTCGCATCGTTCTTGAAAGAATTTTCGTAACAATATCATACCTGGGTCACCTTTAAAAATGTTACAATTACACATTTCTGTTATTGCAGACACAAATTAAACAGTTCTTTCTTCCTGTAGGTTATTTTATTAGAATTTGACAAACATGTCATAAAAATAGAAAGACATGAATTCAATGTATAAAAAAATCAAACACAAAAAGATAATATTTCGGATCCATTCTAAATGGACCATTTACTGATTAAACTCTTATTTGGCGATTATTTTATCTAGACGAATTAAATTCTTCTAGGGAGAGGGAAAATTTGGCTTAGATTATCCCTTGTTAGGGACTTCTGTGGCTCAAGTTGTCATATCTTGCGCCAACTTACAATTTTTTATTCAGTAACCCACGATGATGAAAGTTTCGTCAAACGCTGATGAAGAGTGCTTAGAAAATATTAAACGTTATTAGAATTAACGTTGTTCCAAAGAAAGAGCCATAATTGATCATGGTAAAAATAACGTTCTCCTACAGTGCGAGAAATTTCAAATTTTTTAGAATCAATTTAAATCCTTTAATTTTTATATTCTTTTCATATGAAAAGCCTAATTAAATGTTTTAATGTTTTCTTTAAAACTATTTAACTACCGCGTTAATTAGAAAAGACAGATCGTTAGAGTAATTTTGCAAATAAAAATTTTTTGAAAAAAATGTATTAATAAAAAATTTGTTAAAAATTACATACGTGTTTAGCAGAAAAGAAATACAAATGTAAAATATCATGTAAATGTGTTTCAAATGCTGTCGACTTTAAATTCTTACAAGTTAATTCGTGCAAACAAATCATAAAAAATAAAATACCTGAAATATCAAAGTAAAGTATTGTTACGTTTACGCAGGTTCGGATTGAATGGACTTTACTTGAGGACAGCACAAACATATTTATTTGCAGCTATTTACAGGTATTTACAGGATGACTTGATAAGGGAAAACAGATAAAAATCAATCCAGTAGTCAACAGTCACTAACAGCGTAAATGCAAGCATTACGCACAATAAATAGACTGCAAAACCGATATCGTATAGCAGAGTAAACAGTAAACCACAGAGAGCTCAATTATACAACGTTAACAGCAAACGCAAACACAGCTCAATAATAACAAGCGAGAAAAGTAATCCGCTCGTCCAACGAGTCGCTACTCTTCCCAGAGGAACTGCCAGCTTGCGGAATCCCGTCCCTTATATTGCCGAGCGAGCGCCCAAAAGCACGTGGAGCTTCATGAACGATCCAAAAGCTACCAGACTATTCTTCTCTCCAAATCAACTCGGCTGGCGCGAAGCTCGTCAGCCATCGCCAACGCCTTCTCCTTCGGCACGCTTTCACGGTGATCGCCAACTTGTAACAATATTACAAAAAATGATTAAAATAATTTATTCTTTTTGAGTTTAAGTAGTTTTAAAATTTTAATTTTTGAAGAAATATTGTAGTGATTTCATAGCTCAACTACCTTCTCTTTTGATACGACAGATGATGTTACCTAATTAACATCGAGATATATTTCCCTTGGTCATTCTTGGGATTTCTTTTTAAATTGTATTATTCGAAGTTAGAGTCTTATATATATATATATATATATATATAGTTTTGTCTTGTGGAATGTGGAGCTTAGGAAATGATTAAATAATATTCCGGAAACTAGTGTATTGCTCCATCTATCTTATAATGAATTTATAAAGAATCTCGCTTCAATACAAATTATGGTACTTACGCATTATACCGTCTTCGCCAACGATCGCCAACTTTTAGTAACTTTTTGGCAACGGATTTAAATTTGGCAATAAAGATCAACGGATTAAACCATTGTCGGATTGCTATAATTGGCGGTTTAGAAACTCATTGGCGATGACTTCAAATTTGGCGATAAAAGTGTACGGTATAATGCGTAAGTACTGAAATTAATTAATGTAAATAAATCATAAAAAAAGTATAAAGAACATCCAAGCAAAGTGTTTCAAAGGAAAAATTAAATTTGTTTTCACTTCTTCAACCTTTTAATTTTCTTTTCTTTTTTTTTAAAGAAACATCTATTTTATTAGATCTGCAGGATATTCCCAATTCTTTTTTTTTTTTTCTAATCTCGGAAGAAAAGGGAAAATAAGCAAGAAAACTGTTCTAATAAATATTTAAAAAAGGAAACTAAGCATGCACATGGAGGTTTTTCTTTTCATTTCCCTATGATACACTCATAAATAAAATGGGTACTTAGTTTCATACCGTCCAACTTTATCGCCAAATTTGAAGTCTTCGCCAATGAGTTGCTAAACCGCCAATTATGGCAATCCGGAAATGGTGTAATCAGTTTATCTTTATCGCGAAATTTAAATCCGTCGCCAATGAGTTACTAAATCATTGGCGATCGTTGGCGAAGACGGTGTAATACGTAAGTACCGTAAGATCACATTAAAGTAAAAGGAAACAGAAGACAGAAAATAAAATCCTTAACAAAATAATGATCCACAGTTTTGTCTCTTCAGTTTTTTGTTTTTTATCCCCAATCTTTGAAGCGATAGATTGTCGGCTTGGAGATATGATACGAAAAAACAATTTCAAAACAAAATCATTAGAGTGAAATGGAGGATGAATGAAAGAAATATCTAAGAATGAAAGGATATAAATGAAGATCCCTACTTTCTTTCAGTTATACTAGTCCATCCCCCGAAGTGGTTTTGATCTTCGAAATTAGGTATATAGAGAAAGAAAATACAGAGGGTAACACTTGTTTTTCCTAGATTAAGTGTATTCACTTTTACATGATATCGTATATTTGTATATTTTATATTCTGAATGTTATGCTAGATTAGAAGGTAAAATGCCTTCTTGCTGAAAATATTCTATTTAATGTAATTTATTCTTTTCCATTTCTCTTTATATTTCTTTTAAATTGCTAGAAAAGAAAGCAAAAAAAAATTATTGATTTAAATCAGCAAAGCTTTCCTTTCCTCGGAAGATGTCAGTGAAATTAACGAATTTATTTGAAATAAATATATTGAAAGATGGTTACGGATCTTCGTTTTTATAATTTTATAAAATAAAAGGTTAGATAAAACATTGTACAGATTTAAGTGTGGAAGACCTCAAAAAATAATAATATTAAATAATTTTCCTAATTCTTATTTCAAAATTTTTATCATGTCAGAACATGATATTGTGTTTGGGATGAGGTTTTTGGCGTCAACAAAAATCCATTGACGAAAAAAAAAAGATTTATTATCTGCACGAGCATCTCAAAAAATCAGTGTTTAATAACATGTTGCCATTGCATTTACAATAGCTCTGATTAAAAAAATAAGATAATGACTACAGAAAATGAAACCTAGAAAAGGCCATTTTGAGCAAGTGATTATGTGAAATGAAAAGAATAGGAAAGGTGATATATTTTTAAACAATCAATGCGGGACAAAGTTTTTTTAATCGTTTGCAATACTAAAGTGACTCATTCAATGAACCATTAAAATGAATAAAAATATAATTTAACTTGCACGAGCCCTTGGTGCTTGGCCGTGCAGGAAATTATGTTCTTACAAAGTACACTGAAATATGCATAGCAGTTTTCATTTTTATCTTTTTTGTTAAATAGTCTTTTCACATGACTGACATAAGACAACCATAACTCATTATATGTGGGTTAACAACTGGCTCTTTAGCTCAAAAATACCGTTTAAAAGCACTTACTGGGCTTGGTGATGTGTTTTTAACGTCTGTATTTGAGGATCATAAGTTAAAAGCCAGATTAAGCAAATTAACCTTTTTTAATGTCTATTAAAGTCTATATCGAAAGCTGCCGCAACTCTATGGATTGAAATTTATAAAGTACTTTATATTCATCCATTCAAGTTTAAGTAAATTTTTTTTATTTGTGATATTTGATGTTAGTACAGTTTAAATATTAATACATCAATTTTTATAAATCAATTAAAAACTTCCTCGCCAAAAATCTTCATTTCCCCATCGCCAACTCAATAACGAATTCAGTTTGTTTTTTCCCCACGCTAATGCGGTTAGGCTTAACATATTTCTTCCAATTATTTCAAACGTTTCCGTTTATTTTCTTAATATTTGATGCATTTTTATCGACAGTTTTGACATTAAATATTTTTATTAACATTTAAAATTAAACATTGTTCATTAATCGATTTTTTCGAATTCATTTTGAAGTACTTTTGAATTAAAATAATACAGAATAAAGGAAATTAATAATTTCTCACCTGTATTACGCTACCCAAACTGACGCAGAAAATTCACGCATTGGCGTTGAAAATTCAACGCCAATTGAGTGTTTTCTGATTTATTTTCAATAGATATGAACTTGATTTTGTTTTGGCCAGGTATAATCTTTTGATGAATTATTTATTTTAAATATTATTGTTTAATAAAAAGTAACTGAAATAAAAAATTTCTTAGTTGCACTAAATAAAAATTATTTTTTAATTTATTTTTATTATTATTTTACTTATTGCTTAAGAATTGGGCGATATAAAAATCCAAGCTCATCGATATTTTAACAAGCGTGTGATTTAAAAGAGTAAAATAACTATAATCATAGTTGTCCAATCAAGTTTTACGGAGTAGTAAAAACAGGGGGTGAGGATCCTGATAACTATCATATTACTAATAGGAAGTGCATACCATTTTGCAACTTCGTCTTGACAATGAAATGATGAAAGAATTATTTTCAGGAATGTATTATTTTAATTTGTTAAAGAATGCAACTGCACTTAAATGTCTTTAATAAAATTAGTTTGGGGGACGTAAACTAACAAAATCAGCACTTCTTTAATAAGAAATTTCTACATTATCATGAATTTTTCTTTCAAGAAATGTATTTATATTTCACTTCTCCTGTATGCATGATGTAATTGAAACCAAATGAAAAGAGCTGCCAAGTAGACTAGGAGGTATAATTTCTCTCAGTATTTTCAATACAATAATTATTAAGACTAATTCGGCATATATTTAATGCTTTCAACAATTTTTTTTTATGTTTTAAAATCATCAAACACAAAGTATTATAAATATTAGATAATGGACTTTTTTATAATTAAAAATATCTACATACTTTATATTTTTTTCATTCTCTTTAGATTATTAGCATGTATTTTATCGAATTTAAAAAGAAAATTATTGCGCTATGACTGAGAAATTAATATGTTATTAATTTTGAATTATGTTAAAGAATTTTTCTTACTTTTTATTTAATACATTTCATATCTGGTTTATTTATTGCTTCTTAACTTTATACACTTTTCTTAGCCTTTTTCTTTTTTTATACAATATGCAATTTTATTTTACTTCGAGGAAATATTTCTTCGGCTTTAGGACGATAAGCGAGTTAAAAAAGTTTTACGGCCTTATTTGAACAGATATATTAAAAAATCTTTTTTTAAAGAAATTATCTAAGTAAAAAAAAATTTAATTAGTGCATTTTTTATATCAGAATTTGCAAAACAAATTTTCCTTGTCTGAATTTTTTTTTCTAATTCTTTGCACAATTTTAAAAAATATGCTATAAAATTAAGAAAAATAGTTTAATTAATATTTTTAATTTAATTGATTACGTAATTGGAGCCCTTAATAGAAAAAACAAAATTTTAAAAACATAAGATGTGAAAAATTCTTATTAATTTAATGAAACCTTATGGTGCCTTAAATTTAAATGCAAGCTTTTAAAAACCACAAAAATATTTCGAACATGATTTTGCATTCAAAAAATAGAAAATGCATGTAGTTTTATTTGCTACACCAGTTGAGCTAACGCGATACAGATTAGAAAAACTTTATTTTCCTAATATGTATTATTTTAATTCAAAATAAATCCGAAAAATCAATTAATTAACATTGTTTTATTTTAAATGCATCAAACATTAACAAAATAAACAGAATCATTTGAAATAAACGACCGAAAACATGTTATTCGTAACGTCATTGGCGTGGGGAAAAAACAATCTGAATTCGCTACTTATTTGGCGATGAAGAAGTGAAGATTTTTGGCGAGAAAGTTAGTTTTTAATTAATTAATAAAAAAATAATGAATTCGTATTTGAAAAAACTGTTTAAGAATCAAATGTCATCCACTAAAAGTTTAAAAAATATATACTTGAACTTGATTGGATGAATAAAAAGTATGTTATTAACGATTAAAAATTTGAACAAGATATATGTATGCATAGGGTAAGTGTGAGCTAATAATAGGAATTGAATAAGCATAATCTGCGTATTTGGCCATCGACAACTGAAGAAAAATCTAGAATTAAATATTTGCATCAATAGCGGTAACGATTTTAGCTTCGTTCCAACAATTAAAAACATTGTTTTTAATGGAAACTAAAAGTATTTTAAGAAATTTATTAAAATTTGGTATTAAAAATTGTATAAAACTAAATTAATATTATTGGAGAAAAATTTGCACTTCAAAATTTTCCTGTAAAAATTCCAAAACACGTTTGGAATAATAAAGAGAATAATAAAAATGGCAAACTCAAGTCATTCAAAATTTCAACCGATTTTAATGCAAACGGTTTTTCACATCTAGATAACTGAAAATTTCTTTTAATTGAAATAAAATAATCTCAAAAGAAATAAATTTAAATTATTTCCCCCGCTGCTTCGTTCCTTATATTAGAAAATTTTGCTATGGCTTTTTGTTTATCAAGAAACTTACAGATAAAAATCGTCTTTTTCATCGATAGATCAGAGATTTCTTTTATTGATAGATTAGATCATTTAATATTTTTAATTGAGGGATAATGGTGCAATAATACCCATGATCCTCTCAGCAAACCAGATAATTAGAAACGTCAAATTGCAAAAATAATTAAAACAACGCTATTTATACTAAATGCCTTTCTCGGCCATCTAGGTCAAGAATGCTCGCTTTGTTTGAATCCAATTAAACAATTTATGAACAATTTTGCATCCATGATTTTCTAAAAAAATATAGGAAAATTAGTAGGAGTAATTTTTCCAAAACTTTCTCGCATGTTGTCCAATTAAGGTCTTATTCCTCTCTTTCCGCATAAATTATAGATTTTGTATAAGTTTAAAGTCTTATTTGCTTTATATGTTTATTAGTTACCAGCAAGACGGCTTTCTGGCACAGAAGTAGCGCATCCTCCTCGCGTTCTGGGAGTCCCGCTTTCGAATCCCAGTTTGGCAATGGTTGTTCTGTGTGCTATTTGTGAGATCTGTGACTGTGCCCCCCGCCCTGTAAAAAGGGGCTCTGCAAGCATATGTGGTGAGTGTGTAGCTAAGTCGTACTCTTGGCCCTAGTTGACGCTACTTCAAAAAACCAGAAACGCTCCTTTCGGCTTAAATCTGCTGCTGTATCAGCAGTGGGCTTGCCCATAAACAAGTGCCATAAGAAGCAACAACAACAACAGTTACCAATAATAACGAAATAAAGATCCTAAAGTCCGTGAATATTTTTAACTAATTCTATCTTCGAATATATATTTTGATTGATTTTTTGATAACTGAATTTTTTCAAGGTTTGTCACGGAATTATAATTGTAATGGCAAAATAATATAAATAATTTTAATTATTTAAATCATTGCCTTTTCGAGTTATTGCATATACATACATGCAGAAAACAGACCGGTAGACAATCATTCATTAAACAAATTTAATTCAAAATTTATATTTTAGAGTGAGGATGAATAATTAGGACCGAACTCGCAAAGTTAGGGTTTGTAGGCGAGTAACAGCCACTAGACAAAAGTAATCGCGTCTGTAAGATGTTATCTAGCTTATGAAGTTTTCATCAGATACCATCCCACCAATGAGACGAACGTTTGAGTTGTTTTGGTGCTGAGTTGTTGATGGTGGGCTTGTGTTGTTGATGGTGATGATGGCTGCTGCGTCTAATGCATCTGAACTACTTTTGCTGCCATCAGAGGTCGCCACAACAGCTGTATAAAGTTGCTTATTCAAGGTCGAGGGTCACCATTATGGGTGAATGGTTAGGACCAAACTCACAACGTTAGGGTTTGTAGCTGAGTAACATAGCCACTAGATAAAAGTAATTACTCGTTTCCGTAGGATGTTATCTGGCTTATGAAGATTTCACCACTAGACGGTAAACAAAATTATATCTAGATATTTGAATTTTATAGTTATCGAATTCATTTTTCTTGCATAGCATGAAAGACAAGCTTCCTGGAATGGATTTATTCAAAATTTGATAGAAATAGAAGTGTGGTCATAATTTCACTTGCTAAAATTTCATCTGAATAGCAAAAATTTCATCTGTTTTTGAGTTATCTTGTTCGCCTAGGCAGGCGTAATTCAAAAAAAAAGAAGAAAAAATTTAGACACAAAGTTGTTTGAGAAAAGGTCAAAAGTCTATCTATTTAGTAAAATATAAATATTGTTTAAATTTCATGGCTGCTATGAAAGCATATTTTTAAAAATTTATAAACATATTCAAAATTTGATAGAAAGAGGGGTGTGGTCATAATATCAATTATTAAAATTTAATCTGAATAGCGAAAAGTGCTTTTGAGTTATCTTGCTCGCCTAGACAGGCGTAATGCAAAAAAAATCAGACTCAAAGTGGTTTGAGAAGAGTTCAGAAGTCTATCTATTTAAGGAAGATATAAATATTGTTTAAATTTCAAGGCAGCTATGAAAGCGTATTTTTAAAAATCGATAAAAAGGGAAAAAGATATACTATAAATGAATTGAATCTGATAAAAATATAATTTTTAAATACATTAATATGTTATTTTATTCTCTGCAGTTGTATTTCAGAAGCTATTGTAATAAAATGTTTAAATTTCGACAATTTTAAATTTATTAAAATTTTAAAAACATCGCTTTGAGATGCACATTTTAGTTCTTTTCCCCCTAAAGTATATTTTACTAAATTTAATAGCAATAGATCCAACGATCTGTCTAAATATAGTGGCTTACATACAAATATTCATTTTCCTTATTAATGGAAATGTAATTTCTTAATCTGGGTAAAATGTCTTTATCGTCAATGTGAATTCTGAAATTAAAATTCCCAAACCTTAAAATAATACTCTGTTAAAGGGAAACTTCTATTTCGATACAGAAAAATTTCAAATAATATAATAATTTTACAAGCATTCTAAAAAGTAACATTTTTTTTATTTAACTGAAATCTTTGTAATTATGATAGAATTCGGTTAACAGAAATGGAAATTAAATTTTTTATCGTTTGCATTTTTAGAAGATTATTTACTTTGAGAAAAACAATAAAAAATGTATTGATAATTAAAAAATTTTAAAAATAGAATTTTTAAAAATAATGAGGGAGTTTATAAAAATATTTTGTTATGAGAGAAACGGAAAAAAATTTTCAAATTGATGTTTCTAAAGTTGACAAAGTTCTGAAGCTGAAAAGCTTTGACCTTTTTAAATAGAATTATTGCAACAAAAATTTAATCTGCCAAACAGAGAAGTTTCTTAAGCATCCAGAATTCAATAATTATTACCCTAACTATATTTTTCCAATCCGTTGCAATTTTTTTAATTAGTAAAAAGATGAAAACGATTTTTTAAAAATAATGAATTATCTTTGTAATTATAATAGAATTCGGCAAACAGAAATGGAAATTTAATTTTTTTATCGTCTGCATTTTTAGACGATTTTTTATTTTGAAAAAACAATAAAAAAAATTAATAATAAAGATAGAATTTTGAAAACAAAATTTTTAAAAAGAATGAGGCAATTTATAAAAATATTCTGTTATGGAAGAAACAAAAAATTTTTTCAAATTTCAAATTGATGTTTCTACAGTTGACAAAGTTCTAAAACTGAAAAGTTTTGACCTTTCCAAATAGAATTATTGCCACAAAAACTTAATCTGCCAAACAAAAAAGTTTTTTAAGTATCCAGAATTCAATAATTATTACCCAAACTATATTTTTCCAGTTTGTTGCAATCTTTTAAAAAATAAAAAAAGGAAAAAGATTTTTAAAAAATGAAGAATGATATAAGAATATCTCATAAAAAAAGTCTATTAAATTATTTTAATGCTACTACTCTCTTTCAAAATAGAAAATACGATAGTAAAATTTTTGATTTTGAAACAGAAAAGAAATATCATGCATCTATGCATCTCAAAATTAAATAAAATACGAAGAAAGAAAAAGAAAAAGGTCCTAAAAGCGGGCTCTCTTTTTCTAAAGAAAAAGAGTGACTCAGACGACTCCATTAAACAATAAATTACTGTTTTAATATTCGGAACCTAGAGAAGCCATTAGTGCAGCATCGTACATCTTTCTCTGCCATCTTAAAAGATCGGGGCGGCCGGGGCTTTAAATGGATAATATGTCGGCAGTAATTACTCGGATAGTTCGGATAGTGGAAATTTTTTTCCACCCTTTCCCTTTTATGCAAAGTCTTTTACTCAGTTTTGTTTTACCTCACAAATTTTTTTTACTCCTTTCTGGAGTCAAATTAGGTTCAGCTCGCGTGATTGATGCTATGAATCCTATTTTTTTACCCTGCGTTAATTGTTACTCATTTGTGAAAAATCGAAAACTTTTAGCACGTCGATGAAAAACAAAAGAACTTTAAGTGCAGATCTTTTAACGTTTTGTTCCCCCCCCCCACCCTTTTTTTTCAACCTTCCTTTTCCTTTCTTCCCATTTAAGGTATTTTAAGAAATTTATGATTGCCTTGTTTATTTTTTCAATCCTTCTTTTTGGAACTTTCCGTTGATGAAATGAATGGTTGCATTTCATTTCGTATTAATAGTATCTTTTTTTTAAATTTGTCTAACAGTTGGGAGAAGATTAATAATAATTTCTATTTGATCCATTAAAAAGAAATGATAATAATAATAATATGTAACATTCAAACAAAAAATATATATATAATGTCTTGCTATCTAATCGTTAGGATAATAAGTCAATCTCAATGGTTTTTTTATTAGCTAACTAATATGCTTCTCCGAGAATTTGATCCAAAAAAATAACCAGACGTTCTGGATTATCCAGAATAATCTTTATTTTCAACACCATGTCCCGTACTAAAAGGGTTTCTGAAACATCTATCTAAATAAAATGTTCAAACAACCCAGTTTAAAATTTAAAAAAAAAACTCTATATATATTTAATATGTATATCAGGCCGGGATACCCTGGTTTGTAGAGCGTTGGACTCGCACTTCTTAAGTTACGCGTTCGAAGCTCACTGGCCAAAAGATTCCTTGAGTGTGTGGCGGCTGGCGCTCGTTAAATCTGTTCACAGTCGCAAAGTTATCCATTTCGAGAGTAATACCACTGGGGGTACTGGGTCAGAAGTGATCGTTCTCTGCTCCAGGTCTAAATTACGATCTGAGTTGAATGAATGAATTTGCATGAATGAAGTCCGCCCCTAAAAAGGGTTGTGACGTGTGAGTAGCTAAGTCGTACTCTGGGCCTTAGATGGCGCTACGTGTGAAACAAAGAGACGCATTTTTTAGGCTTAACACAACACATTATGAATATTAGTTAATTTTAATACATGGGAGGGGAGTGTGCAGCGGCTTGCAAATAGCGTACTTGATCTCCAGCGCGTGCGTGTTGAAGAAGAGCAGCAACTCAATTTAAAATACAACTCGACTTCACGCGCTACAATTGCAATAGTTTTTATTTCACCAAAATTTTATTTTTGTTAACTGAGTTATTATTATTATTCCAACTTAAGCATCAATTTAACTGTGACTTTAATACCGAATGTTTTTATTTTACTTCAGCTTCTCTAAAATCGCTCTGTCTCACGCCATCATATGCTGTGACGTACAAAACTCCTTCTGAATTTAATGTACCCGTACACCAGTATTAATATTAATTATATCCCAACTAATATTAATGTATATTTGTATTAAATATTTATATCTATAATGCATAAATAGTATGGATAATATTATTAATACGTATTAATTCCTATTTAATATTTAATATGTACATTTGTTAATTATATTAATGCATATTTATATTTCAAAATTTTTTAGAAAAACTCACTAAAAAATTGCTTTGAAAGAATTCTTTTTTTCTAAATCTTGTACCATGTATAAAACAGAGTCACTTTGTTGAAATGAATAATGTAAATTCCGAAATGTAAACCTTGAATAAATACTAATGAATTTTACATGTAAGTTAACAAGTCAATTAGAATAACTGCAAATAAATTAAGCGGAAGAAAAGGTTATTTTCATTTTTTAATGTTCTTATGAGAATATAAATAAATATACATTTTGTGCGAAATCATAATCATGTTCTGAATAATTCATTAAGCATTTTCTTTTTTTAAACTTATTTATTAATTAACGTGTCTTAGTTACAACAATGTTCATAATTACTTCAGTGTTTTCCTAATTACCCCAGTAAATATGAGGTAATTAGAGAAACTTGTTTTTGTTTTTGATCGTAATTACAAATTGATTTGACTGGAATATAATGATAAGATTTTTAATAAATTGAATACGAATAAGAATTGTAAAAATAGAATTTATTATAAGAAACAACTGCTTATTTCCTAAAAATTATTTTACACCTCGTTTTTAATTAATCCAATGTATTGGATTTTTTATCAGCTTTTAACAAAAAAAATTCTATTTCATAGAATATCGCATATAAACTGTGTGTAATTATTTAATATTTTTAATTTCGAATAATTTTTATCACTTTTTTTCTTTACTTTTGTTGGTAATAATCCAAAAAATGGGCCTTTATAAAAAATTATTTTAAAGGCTGAACATTATGAGACAAAAGATGGAAATTTATACCAAGCTTAATTTAATACTAGTAAAAACTAATTTTTCAAAATAGTAGGAGAAAACTATGCTCCTATTTCGAGTAGAATATTTAATCAGCAAATCAACTGGTTTTCCGCTACATTTATGCTGCTTGAAAAATTATTCTCACTGAGAGAATCAGGCTGTATAACTATTATCAATTATCTAGCAATTGTGAATTATCATATACCTCAAAAATAAATTTAATGTAATCAATTTGATGTTATTCAAATCTGCTGTATTGAGCTAACTATTGTTTGATAACGGATTCTAAGATCCTCCGTGATTGTACGCATGCGTTAGTATGAATTTAATTCTGCCAATTAGAAGTAAGAAGAAAGTAAGAGTTCACAATAAAGTAACTTCCGGAAATGCACACATAATTCCGCTTATCACCCCTTAATGAGATAGAATCGTCGAAAAGTTGTCAATTCAGAGTACTGAAACGAACAGTACCATCAACTCCATGTATAACCTCAGACAAATAAATAGTTGCTATTCATTCTATACCTTCACTACCACTATTGAAAATATCCATATTTGTTGTAAACTCAACCTTGAAGGGTTAGAAGTGTTACTTTCAGAATCTCAACATCCCCTTTTTCTTATGTAAAAACGAATGAAAAAGATCTATTTTCATTCGTTTTTCGATGTATTTTTATTCCATTTTCAGCATCGGAGTTAGCTCTTTATTATCATGTGAGAACAGTATGTTGTTATGATTAGGAGGTTTTGATGTCTCCTAAATTGCAAAAAAACCCTGCTTTTACCAGTATTGTATTAGTATTACGAATACTTCTTTGATAGCAGATGCGTTTTTAAAAGGTTAACGAAGAACTAAGACATCATAGCTGTTATTTCATCTCAAATTCAGTCGAGCTCCGAAATTCTGTTTGCCAGTTAGA
>JAOUZG010036900.1:6158711-6175193 GCA_026289955.1 Argiope argentata | reverse complement strand
ATATATCGTTTAAATTTTCAATCTTTAGTAAAATATACTTTTTATTCATCCAATCAAGTCAAAGTAATTTTTTTAACTTAGAGTAGATGGATAATATTTGATATTAATAAAGTTTTTGAAATTTTAATTTATTATTTCATTAATTATCATTTTCTTAATCAATTAAAATCTAACTTCCTCTCCAAAAGTTTTCATTTACCCACCACCAAATAAGTACCGAATTCAGTTTGTTTTTCCCCCACGGTAATGAGATTAGGCTTAACATATTTTCAGACGATTATTTCAAGCCATTCTGTTTATTTTCTTGATATTTGATGCATTTAAAATTAAACATTATTAATTTATCGATTTTCCGGATTCCTTTTGAAGTACTTTGGAATTAAAATAATGCAGAATAAAGAAAATTAAAAATTTCTAATCTGTATTGCATTACTCTAAAGGGTGTAGAAAATTCACGCATTTGCGTTGCCTCAATTGGAGTTGGAAATTCAACCTCAAATGAGTGTGCTCTGAGTCTGTTCTGATTTATTTTCAACGGATAGTAACTTTATTTGTACTATGACTAGGTATAGTTTTTTGATCAATTATTTTTATTAATTGATTCTAAAATTTTTTTGTATTACTTGTTTTAAGTAAATGTACATTTTTTTGATCGCGTTGCATTAAAAAAAAGGGGGGAAAAAACAGAGTGATCTCTGGAAAACAACTTCCTCGCATATTCGTCAAAAAAAGGTGTTATTTCCCCATCACCCGCATAAAATTTTGACCTTGGTTATACAATGCATTGGATGCAATGCTTTCTTCGATATTGGAGAACAGTAATTCTAAAATATAAAAATATGGTGGGAATCAAGAATTTTTATCGAATCTAGCATGTGATCGTTGGTGATTAATCTCTGCGATTAATACACAAGTCCCCTAAAATTTATTCCTTGTGCATCCTAATTCCGAATTGTCTGAAGATGATGATATCGTGTCCGCTTTTACAACGGAAGAGGGGGGCAATAGCTTCGGAAGGAATGGATCCCTGAGCCCCAGAGGGCAGAAATCTGACTTCTAGCTCATATGAAAATGACCCATACTCATCACATTCGCTTACACAGCCCCTTTTTACAGGGGGGAGCACATTCCCACACCTCACAGATAGAACTACCATGCCCTGACCGGGACTCGAAACCGGTACCCTCAGATCGTGAGGAAAACGCGCTTCCTCTGTGATAGGACTCCGGCCCGTCTGAAATTATAAGTATTGTTACAAGTGCGCGAGCGCCGCGGAAGCTTACCAAAGGAGTGAGCGTCGGCAATGGTTGACGAGGAGCTTGGGTAGTTCCTCTCGGAAGAGAAGCGTCTCGCTGGACGAGCGGATTATTTGTGTCGCTTGTTATTAGTCAGCTGTGTTTACGTTTGCTGTTAACGTTGTATAATTGAGCTCGCTGTGATTTACTGTTTGCTGTGCTATACGATATCTGTATTGCAGTCTGTGTTTATAGTGGATAAGGCTTGTATTTACGCTGTAAGTGCCTGTTGTTTCTAGATTGTTTTTATCTGAAATTTTCCCTTATCAAGTCATCCTGTAAATAGCTGTAAATAAATTTGTTTGTGCTGTTCTCAAGTAAAGTCCATTCAATCCGAACCCGCTATGCTAAAAACGTAACAATATAATATAGAATTTCAATTGTAACCTCAGGAGCACATTCTAAATTTTCTTTATTTAAATAATGTCGTTTTCGAATTGTTGCATTTAATTGCGTGCGAAAGTATGGACCAATTAACGGTCAACCTTTGACAGATTTCGCTTAAAATTTGATAAAAAGAAATCTATACTTCAAATGTTAAACCCGTGCACTAAATTTTATTTATCTTGCTCTTTATGATTTATAACTAATGTGTTCTTCGGCCAAAAAATAAATTTCCTTTAAATTGATTTTTCAAAATTTGATAAAAATTTACAAATATGAAGCAAAATCTATAAACTAAATGTCATCCGTTTAGTTCAAAGCCTTTTTGAGCTATCCTTTTTCAGGTAAAAAGATATAATTTCAAGTAGGTAAGTGATCTCCCTCTCAAATAAATTTTTTATCAGGTCAGAACATGATAGTGTTTTGGGAATGAGGTTTGAAATTTTATTATCTGCACGACTTTTTCAAGAAACCAGCTTTTAACAATTTTTTTTATCATTCATTTTTTATCATTTTAAAAATTAGCTTTACTTATTTATTTTGTTACATAAAAATCCGGGAAGTGAAGCTAGTGTTTTTATCTTTTCAGAAGAGGATGTTGTTTTTGGGAATGAGGTTCGTGTGGTAAAAAAAATCCGTAGGCGAAAAATAAAATTTTAATTACCTGCACGAGCATCTAAAAAAATCAGCTTTTAATAACGTTTTGCCACTGCATTTACAAAAGCTCTGATTTTTAAAAAAAAGTTAATGGCTACTGTAAACAAAACCTAGAAAACAGTCAATTTGAGCACGTGACTATATGAAATGAAATAAATAGGAAATGTGATATTTTTTAACTATAAAGGCGAGACAAAGCTTCTTGGATCGTTTGCAATACTAAAGTGACTCATTCGATGAAACTATTAAAATGAATAAAAATATAATTTAACTTGTACGATCACGTGGTGCTTGGCCATTCAAGAAATGATATTCCGACACGATACATTGAAATATACATAACAGATTTTATTTTAATCTTTTTATCTCCCCACTTCTGCAAAAAATTATGAACTTTGGATAATATAGCATATATATTATATGGTATCTACGAACAACAATTATCATACACAAATCCTTATCGCGATCTACATTTTTACTGAATTTATTGTGCAAACATAGGTCAAATCCTAGTTTAGTGTACTTCCGAATCCATCGCCAATATGGTAACCTAGAAACGGAATAGCTCTCCTAGTAACCCTAATACTGATTTATTTTTTAAAAAATTTCTCTTGTTGAGTTATAATCTGCCACAACAACTTCGTAAGAAATGAAAACTAAAAGTAAACGGCGAATAAACACCCATTAAAGAATTTAATTAAATTACGTTTTATAACTGAAAGTAATCTTAATTCTAATAAAATATTCTAGTGTTATTTTTAAAGTGAACTACGAACAGATAATATTTATCCTTTAGAAATTCTTAATGATTTGGGAACAGATGATTTTAATTTATTCTAATTAAAATCATCTGCTCACGAATTTTATCAGAACAGATAATGAAAAACTAAAAACGTCTGCTCCAGCTTTTTGAAATCGTTTGTCTTTATTTTAATGTTTTTCCTTTTAATTATCTTGCCATTCTAACGAAATTCTTCACGTTTTCTTCTTCTCATCGTGAATTTCCTAAGATAATTCGAAAAGTCTGCAATTATTCATGAATGCCAAGTCTGATGACTGGGATAATCAAAAATTTTATATTCACAAATATTATCGGGGATATTGTATTGGAGTATTCGGTGTATATATGGCGTTTTTAACGGCATTTACACATTCAGATAATCACGGCATTCATATAATCACGTACTCGAAATTAAATTTTTCTAGATCTTATTTGCCGTTGTCATTAACTTATTTTTTTAAAATCATACCTTTTTTTAATGGGATGGCAATGCGTTATTAAATGCAGATTTTTTCATATGCTCATGCAGATAATAAAATTTTCACTTCACACTTACGAAATTTTGTTGACGCCAAAAACTTCATCTCAAAAACGAGATCATGGTTTAGTATGACATAAGCATAAGCATACTTTGCGTATTTTTAAGATTGCGCGTACTGTTGTCTCAAAAAAATGGAAAATACACCAATGAAATTTTGTAATATCTTGCATAGAACGATAGCATAATTATATAACTGCATGTTTTTTTTTTTGGCTTTTATAATGACCTTTAAACCTTGGGGTTCTGATTCGACCAATTTTTGGTGGCATCTCAAGATATTTTACCTCATTCATCTTTCAATATTTGTTTTAAATTTGTTTTGTTTCTAATTTTTTTGTTTTTGGACCACTGTTTCGAGTGTGGCCTGCAGATATTCAATGAAATTGATGTCGTTTGAATGAAAGTGATGTTTTGTGTGTAAAAGCAATTTACTATAGAAAAAGACTCCTCATTTTGACGTTAGGTGCATACTGTTTGGGAAGGGGGGACATTGTTCTGGTCTAAAATGAAACTTCCATCTAAATCAAAAATTTTAACACTTCCCTTTAGATTGCTGGGACAATACGATTCATATAACTTGCTGTAGATATTTCTCAAATCATAGGCAGAATTTCAATTGCTGAAACTGAGCAAAATGTAATTAGACAAACTGGATACAAGAGTCAAGTTTTTAGAGAGAAACCGTCATCAGCTTGAAAATTCAGAAAAAGCATTTGATGTTTGCAAAAACTCATCAAATGAAGACCGATAGCATTTAAAAGAAAGTTATATTTAGTGATGAAAGAGCACTCGACATTTTTTTGGCAATAGTAGACGTCGCATAGTATGGAGAAAGCCTAATACTAGTTTGGATTTTAAAAAATACCCCCAACAGTTAAATATGATGGGGACTTCATCATGATTTGGGTTGTATAGCTTCATTCAGGATAGGAAATTTATTCTTAAAGAGAGCATTATTTACTTGGATACCATATGATTTACTTGGATATACTTCTCAGCAATCTAAAGAAAAGTTCTAAAAATTTGGGTTTAGATTGGAAATTTTATTTTCCATCAGGAAAACGACCCCAAACAGAATGCAAGTAACGTCAAAATATGATGTATTTTTCATTGCAAATCGCAGTTACACACATAACCACAGTGCCCTGACATCAATGTTGAGTTTTTACTTTCTCACACACGTAGTGTAAAGAAATTATGATAACGTCAAACATTCAAACCTGAGATTTTGATAAATCTCAACATTCAAAACCACGCTGGGTGTGAAAAACAAATGTTTGAAAAATATCCGTCTGCAAGTCTGTTACAATCATTTCAAAACGCTTTGAGTTAGATGGATGAAATTTAGTGTATGATCTTTACACTATATGTGTAGATGCCAATCAAATTTTGAGCAAAATCTATTATTAGGAAGTCTATTATAAGTTAACACGATAACTACGATACAAAGAAAGCCAGATGAATAAAATTTGTTACACCGATTTAGAAACTATAGTGTGGGCATGAATCAAATTTTGAACTAATTCCAAGAAGAGGTATATTTTATGTTGGTCTGTATTCTCAGAAGCATATAAAAGCGTTAACCCAAAAACGCAGTGACAAATATATCAAATTTTGTATGAAATTTTCTGACTAAAGTGCAATTATGGGCTAAATTTTTGTTTCAAACAATTTGTTAAAACATATCTCAAACATAAATTTGATTTTCGGATATTATTTACCACAAGTTTGAAATTAATCATCAAATAACTCGCCATGGTTTACATGATAGATTCAGTAAAAGTGCTAAATTTAGGCCAAAATTTAATCTTTTTCTACTAACAAACGCCAGTGCCATTCAAGAGAGTTTTTGGGGGCAACATTTTTATTTAAATAGTGTGCAAGAAAGCGTTAGGGAGATCACTCGAATTGATAGAGTTGACTTGTTCATAGATAAGCAGACATAATTCTAAAAATGAGTTTTCATTCTCACGATTCATTAAAACCTCGTGTTCGAATTTTGTTTATTACAATACTTTCTCTGTAATTCTTATACGAGAAAATAAAAACAAGAGTTTTTTCATGTTTTCTAGAAAACTACTCGTTTCTTTAATCTTCAACTTTAGCTTCCAGAACGTATTAAATTCTTAAAACTAAAAATAATATTCCAAACATTTTAGAATTCCATCGACTTGCTTGTTCTTTTCGTTGAACTGCATTTATTACAAACATTGCCAGATTCAAAAAGATTTACATTGGATTCTCAGATATTATACAAAAATCAAATGAAATAAAAAAAATTAGTAAAATATGTTTATAAAAGAAAAAATCGTTTGCTTTTAACTTTTAATAATATTAAAATTAAAATAAAAAATGGTAGCAGTTATAATATATCTGAAAAGGAATCGTCTGCTAAATGTCTCTTAACAGATTTAGATTATGATGTTTACCGAGCAAGTGTGAAACTGAATTTTTTGACAATTACAATATTATTCTTCGTAGATGAGAAATTAAAAAGTAAAAGAATGAATAATTTTAAAATTGTTGTTTGAAGGTAATCATATTAAAGCCACATAAAACTCTTATACAACAGAAGATTAAACATAAAAGAATTTCTTTTTGTGAAATTTTTTCTTTGTTTAACTAAAAGTTTAAAAAAAAATTGAAGCAGTATAACTCTATTTAATCCAAATGATGTAACTCCAAATATCAATATTTCAAATTCTTGTTATGCAACTGAGTCAAATAAAAATATGCCTTATGATGCATCTCTTTGAAAAGTTAATGGAAGAAAATGCATTTCTGTTCCCAAAGGCTCGGAAACATTAGTAACACATA
This sequence comes from Argiope argentata, assembly GCA_026289955.1. Taxonomy (NCBI): domain Eukaryota; kingdom Metazoa; phylum Arthropoda; class Arachnida; order Araneae; family Araneidae; genus Argiope; species Argiope argentata. The sequence goes on along the minus strand of JAOUZG010036900.1, from coordinate 6,168,718 downwards.
TAATCCCTTTTTTTCTGAAGTCTAAAAACGTCGTCGTCTTATTCCAGACTTAAATTAACTCTGCTGTGTACACATCCCACCATAACACAACATGCGGCGAAAAAATAAAACAAAGCAAAGGCTGCATCAGCATGAAAATCAGGAAATTAAAGCTTCTTCCAGTAGCTCTCCGTAGAAAAATGCTCGGGCAGAATTTACGATCGTAGGAAAATTGAAACTGGGAAAGAAACAGAAAATCTCCAGAGATCCATTCAATCCAAGAACATGCAAATGCTACGAAAAAAATAAAAGTTGCAGTAGAATGGTAAAAGAAAAAGAAGAAAATAACTTTCTTAGAAAAGGTGACAGTATTTGCAATGGTGTGCTAGAGATTTACTTTTTTTCTTTTTCAGAATCCTCGAGAATAGGTATTTATTTGTATACTGTTGTTCGTTTAGTCAAGCGATGTTTAAAAAGAAAAAAGAAAAGAAAGAGAGGGATGGGGAAAAAAACAAAGAACTGAAATTGTAGTCTTTCAAGACGATAGATAAAACTATAATAGATTCGCAAAATAATGTACCACAGTGACCTTGTTATGGTGCATTTTTTTTATGTGTTTAAGTGCTTGCTTAAATACCATTTTGGTAGGTTGATAGTACTATGTCCTGCATTGCTCCCACTTCAAATGAATCGCAAGGGAATTTTTATTGATGCTTGATTCCCCTTCATTCAGAAGAAAAATTTTCAGATTAGGTATGCAATAAAGTACTATCATGTGAGAACAGGATGTTGTTTCAGTTTGAGGTTTTTGAAGCCTCAAAATGCGTCGACACAAATTGGCGATTCATCGCTTTTGATGCATCAATATTTCGCTTTTAGGTTTATTAGAAAATAATGCAGAAGGTTGTCACATTTGGCGATTTATCGGTTTTGATGCATCAATATTTCGCTTTTAGGTTTATTAGAAAATAATACAGAAGTTTGTCACATTTGGCGATTTATCGCCAACTAAAGTCACAACTGATTTCCAAATTATTCATTCTCTAAATTCTTACAAATTGTTTTCATTAATTGCAGTCATCAATCAGTTTAAATCGGTTTGAAACAATCACGTGACTATCAAATTACGCATGCGTCGATATTTAGAAAAATCATGTATTTTTTATCTCAAAATCCGTCGAAATCCAAAACTTTGTTTGCCAGCTAGAAAAATTGAAAATGAAAGTTTAAAAAAATCATCATTACATATATAGAGAGAGAGGAAGGATAGAGACCGATAGAGATATCTCGTGATTGTTTCAAACCTGTTTTAACTGGTTAGTGACCTTAATTAAATACGACAAATATTAACGTAAAAAATAACAATGGTTTCAAATGATAACTTGAAAATTGCAACTGCGTATTTCAATTTTTATTCTTATTTCATTTTAATATTGGCAATCAGAAATTCGTTCTTTTTCAATCAAATTATTTTTAAAAAAAGTTAAATTATTATTCCTTTTTTAAAACAAAGATGGATGGAGAAAATATTCCGTGCTATAAGTTTAATTTTAAAATTCTAGCAACTCTTAGCTTAAAAAACTACAGGCTTTATGGAATAATATCACCATCTGGTTATAATTGTCAGCATTATATAAAGCAATCTTGTACCTCTGGTGCCTTATATCAATGAGATTGTTACAAACCGGCAAATTTGCTTCCCAGCGCGAGCAGTGTCATAGTAAGAAAGATTGATTTAAGATTAGCACGGTTGCGTGCTGAGCGGGTGCCGCGTTAATGATGTCTGGCACTTAGTCACCATTTGGCGGCTTGGCGACGAATTTGGCGATTTTGGTGACAAAATGGATAGTACTAGAGAGTTTAAGAATTTTCCCGATCCGTCCAATAGAAACTGAGATGTGCCTTGTTTGGCCTAAAAGATTCTCGCCCCCTCCCCTCCTGAGAGCTATAAAAAGAAGGCAGACTCAAGCTGCGGTATGATTTATGTTGCCAAAAGTAACCTAAGAATCATTGAACAACAACAAAATCAAAATATCAAAAATGTAAGCAAAACCAAATACTTATCGAGCATTGAAATTTACAAAGCCATACATTATCCATCGGTTAAAAATTTTATCAAAAAAACTAGCCACTAGCTTCTACAACAATCTGGAAAATTTAGAAAACGAAGCTGTTGAACAAATCCCAAAATAAGAACCCGATCTTTAAATAAAAAGAAAACATACTTCTATAACCTCTTAACCCTTTTACCTTACTACTTAACCCTTTCCCGTTACCTGGTCAAAAGATTGTAAATAAACAAGACCTCTGGAGCCATCTACCATTATTAAAATCAATCTCTAGTTCCACCTCAGCTAAGAATACCTAAAAGATCCAGAAAACTCTTGGAAGCATACCCTCTCACCCAACCAAAACACGAGTTTCAGTAAAGCCATCTCCCCAAGTTTAATCATAAGTTCTATCATAGCTCTACTCAGTCCATGACAATATACTAAAAGCCATAACTCTAACAGCCAAATCAGTAAGGAGATAGTTCTCCATGGAGGACGGGGGCCCCGGGAAACATGTCGTAGAAGTCGACGCTGTGGTGGGATTTGAATCGACTTGAACGACGAATTGAATTAAGCAGGGAAGCGGAGTTGGAGTAGAAGACAATTGGCAAGTCTCCAAGAGGATAGTAAAGCAACGACGAAGTGCCAGCGTTGTGTTTGTAATTCAAGCGAGTGCTGAGCTGCTGTGTCCCGAGTCATGGTGTATGTCTACTGAGGAAGCAACAGCCTAGAATGTGTGGAATAGCCGTTGCGGTAGGGGATAGGCAGCTAAAGCGGGGGAACAATGATAAGTTCAACCGACTGGAAAGACTGTAGGCTGTTTCAGACGTGTAGGTTTATCAAAATATCGAGTGCTAATTTTTTGACGATTACTATATTTTCTCTGTACTGCGTATACAAGAACGCAAAGGAAAGGAACACTAAACCCCTTCAGGGAATACCATCGAAGTCACAACAACACAAACAACCATATTTAACCTTTTAATAGGGTGATGGGAGAAAAAAACGATGGAAAGTGGAGGAAACCAAAACATATTAACAATTCAAACTGTACTTAATGAGAATTATCGATGTTTAAATATACAGCTTCTCTACATTTTTTGGATCCTTAACTAATTAATATTAATAAATAAAAAATATTGAAAAAAAGATTTAAAAAAATTAAAAATTAAAAAACGCATCGTATAACATCTGTGCAATCAGATACGGCCTCAAAATATAAATTGAAGTCTTTAACTGCCATGGTTAAAGCACACTTATGAGTAATTAAAATATGAAGGTATCATTTTAATTTAAAACAATATGAGTCAATACACTCAATGATAATTATGAAGTGCGAATTCTTACAAGAAAAATGCTTGGATTGCAGACAAAAACAAAATTAAAAAATGACCAGATGCTGTATTCAGAACGCAAACCTAAAAAGAATAGCCAGAACTCTGATTTTAAAACTATGTGAAAAAATGGTTTAAAAAATTTTAGGATAAACCAATTAATATATTTAATGTTCGAACTAAAATAATAATTAACAATTAAATACAAACAGGACATAAATAAACCATTCAATACAAACATGAAAAAAATGCAAACAATATAAAAAGTGAAATTTAAATATCCATTACTGAGCTTCTGTTTTAAACAAATAACATGTTTTAAAAAATGTAATTACGCCTTAAAAAGCTCGATCGGCATCCACTTTTCATAGAAAAAATACCTAATAACAACTTTATTAAGTTGTTGGATTTTCTATCCAAAACAAGCTTTCAAAACCGTGCCAATCGTCCAAAAACTCGCCAAAAGTCTGTCATCTTAGATAGTTACCGAAATGACTACAAATAGCTTTTAGGGTTGCAATAAAAAATTATCACAAGCATTAGTTCAAAAATCGTCCCAAAATAATTTAATTTTTCCGACAGTACATTAATTTTAAGTACAGTCTGTGTTTTAATTTGCTATAGTAGTAACTTGTTGCAAACTGCTTCTGTTTAAAATAACATGGTGAAATTTTAATATATGTATGTTGTAGTGGGTATTTAAGATGATTAAATGGATCGCCAAAGGTGGTTAGTTTTTCATAAAACTGCATAAGGGTTTTAGTTAACATTACTCCCCTAGTAGCGCACAAATATTGTACAATATTGATCAATATTTCCAATATTGTTGAATATTGTAGAATATTGTTTAATATCATATAATATCGTACAATATTGTACAATATTATGCTACAGGATGGGTTACCTGGGTCTCTACTTGAAATTTAAAGCGCCAATTTTAATTGGCCTATTTTGATGAAAATTTGTATATGTTATTTAAAACATTTAAAAAATTCCGCAATAAAAAATTGATAATTCAAATTTTAACTCCCAGATGATATATAAAGAACATATTTAAAACAAAAAAGACAAATTTGGAGCACAAAATTTTATTTTAACACATCATTTGTTTCATTGGCATTGATCAGAAGTTCAACATGTTTTGAAACATTTTCAGCTGCAGCACGAAGTTTCCCTCAGGATTTGCGACAATATAGCATGTCATTCTTGCAGTCAATTCAGGTAGATTCTATGTGTTCATCGCCATAGGCGATATAATTCTGGAATCTCAAAAATGAGATAAATTCAGATCTGAAGAAATGAAGGAGCCAGGTCCCGATATTACTTGATCACTTTTAAAGCGGGCACGAAATATGGGGTGAGTCATTATCTAGCCTGAAGACGGTAGTCCCTAAATATTTGCATTCCTTTTAGCATAGAAATTCGGCCGGCTTTCTGCCTCAGAGGTAGCGCGTCTTCCTCATATTCTGGGAATCCTGGTTCGGACATGGCTGTTCTTCTGTGAGATGTGTGAATGTGCCCCCCTGTAAAAAGGGGCTGTGCAAGCGAATGTGGTGAGTATGTAGCTAAGTCGTACTAGTTGGTGCTACTTCAAAAACAAGAGATGCTCCTTTTGGCTTAAATATGCTGCTGCATCAGCGGGGGGCTTGTCCAATTTGGCAAGTTCCATAAGTAACAACAAGAACATAGAAGTTCGCCTCAAAGTTTAGTACAAAGTTTGCAATCGATCTCCATGACAAGAAAAAATTTTAGTCCCTTAAGGAAGATTATTCTTGAAGAAAAAAAGGGCCAGGAAATAGATCTGCAATAAATAATGTAATTTCTCTGTATTTATCTCATTATTCTGACAACAAATTTTTCATTTCCAGAAAGAAATTTAAATTGCCTATATACATTCTTTTCATTGATGATAAAATATTTTCTTTCAGCAGTTGCAGGAATTTACTCTTTTTAAGAAAGATTTATTCAGTTCATGAATCTTTAACCATCCGTTTATTTATTTATTTTTTCCATTATCTCTATTAATCGTAAACGAACATATGTATGTTTGTACATATGCGTACATTAGCGCTCTACTTTACATACCTCAGGTGTTTGGCCGCCATTGGCGACATCAGCGGAAACGATTGGCGAGATTCGTCACCCTTTTAGGGTTGTTGCTTTGTTTTTGAAAGGAGAGAGGCAGAGAGCTGGTGACATGGAGAAGGATATTTGTGCTTTTACTTTGATTTTGAATAGATTATTTTTTTAAAAAATTGAGTGCTGCTTTTTATTTGAGTTATGTGCCTTTTCTAAAGTGTAAAAAGCTCGTGTCATTACAAGGCCTTTTGACTAACAGTCAAATTTCGTACATATATACTTTGGAAGGTAAGTATGTGCAGCTGCAATGCCGCATGGAATTCTCAAGAAGAATCTTCAGAACTCAGTTCCTACCAAGATAGATTCATAATTTTATTACGGAAGTTTTTTTTTATCAAGGAACGATTTTTATGTTATTTCCATATCTGAAATAATCATTCATTCAGCATTAGGATCCCTGTAGATATTTCTTTCAAACTATAAGACTAGCATGGTAGGAAAACGCTTTTACAGATCAATATTTGTAACATTGATATTATTATTAATTAATTATTATGAATATTTCATTTGCTTTTAAGATATTTCCGATAAATTCATGATAAGTAAAGTTTTATTTACAAAAAATAAGTTTTTAATCTTTAAAAAAATCCTATTCATTTAAATTTATTTTTGTAAATTCAAGTTAATCATTTCGAATTTTTATACATATCTAATATAAATTTAATTGTAATTTCTCTTGGAGAATTAAATAATAATTCAATTTAATAGATCGAGTTCAGATTCGCTTGGTAAATAATAATTCACTAATGATTCTCAAAAACTAGGAAAACTTTAATATTAGCAAAACCAAAAAAAAAAAAAAAAGCAGTTTCTTTACTAATTCACTTTTCTCTTCACTAATAGCTTTTCCAAAAGTAATTCGTATATTTGTAAGGAAAAAATGTCAAGCAAAAAATTTATTCCAATGAATTTGAATTGCAAAACGCAAATCGAATTACTTGGGCGTTCACAATTTCTTTGCAGTTTTTATTGCGATAATTGTTTTGGTCTCTTTTTGTACTTCTTTTTATTTCTTTTGTTCGCACTGATTACAAAATTTTAAAAAAAGTGTTTCATTTCTTTCCAAAAGATTTTTTTAATCTTCATATTCTTTAGAACAGCGCTTTTTCACTGATTTTTAATCGATTTCATATGCTTCGTGTTAACAATCCTTCGACATAACCCACCGACTTTCAGAGAATTGATTACTTTTTTTAGCGTGTAATCTAAATATTCTAACGGAATGATTTTTTTAAGTGTTCTTTTCAAGTTTCGGTTTCATACATTTTTTATTTATTTCGCTAAAGTTTTTGTAGCTGTTCTTATCACAATCGTAAAAAGTCATAAATGAAGTAACTAATTCATTTGCATTCTTTTTATTTCTTCCTTTCCACTTTTTCAACAACATATCCGATTTTTTTTTTTTTTTCTTTCTTCCTTTGCACCATTATTTTGGCTAAAAAAAGTTCTAATTGCCCTTCAGAATGATAATCTTGTTCTTTGCAATAAAGTAGAAGCAATAAAAGAGCACGCTATGTAATTACTTACTAGTAATAAAGTGTATGGTTACAAATCTGTAATACTGCCAATCAGCGCTACTGATTTCTTATTTTGTGGTGGGATGTAGATTATTTAGTGTCCGTGCATGGAAGCAACGAGACGAATGTTGTTAGAAACATTTCCTTTAATAATCATACTCACACACTAATATTTACAAACACACAAAGACAACATGTAACACAAAGACGAGGACAATACTTAAAACAAAGACATTCCCGTGCACAGCTGCACAGGACGGAGTCACATCTCTCACTGGTACAAGCGCAAAGCATTATGGGATGGCGCGCGTGATGACATAATCACGCACTGCCATCTAGTAACCAAAAGGGAAGTTAAAGTAATGCAACTAATATCCAAATGAGAAGGCGAGAATAATGCAACTGCTACAATTTTTAAAAAAAAGAGTGTATTATGCATTCAGTGGGATTTACAGAATTTTAGAACAATTTTGAACAGTCTAATTAATACTTAAAAGGTAAAAAAAAATATTTATTCCTATATCGTTGTTTTCTGCATCGTTCTAACCTTCTATTTCCATAATATATGGTTGTTGTTGTTGTTGTTTGGAAAATTTCCTAAAGTATCTATTTTCATTCATCTTATACTTTCCATTCTCACAATGTATTTTCATTTTTAATCTCCTATTAAATAGTTTTCATACCAGGTTCAACAAACTCATTTCCGTTGAATCGATTACTTTTGGAAATTTTCCGGCGTCTTGGTATATGGGTAGCGCGTCTTTCCAGTGATCTGAGTTTCCCGGATTCGAGTCCCGGTTTGGGCAGGGTTGTTCTTCTGTGTTCTATCTGTAAGGAGAGTGAATGTGCCCCCCCCCCCTGTAAAAAAGGAGCTGTGCAAGCGAATGTGATGAGTGTGTAGCTAAGTCATACTCTTGGCCCTAGAACAAGTTTTCTGCATCTCAAAACAAGAGAGGCATCAGTGAACTTTTCCATAACAAGTGTCATTAGAAACAACAATAACAAAAACTTTTGGAAATTTACGTTTTGAGCAAAAGCTAAAAATGTGTTTTTAACCATTTTAATTTGCAAGTATTGATTTACTATTTTATTTATTATTACTACAGATATATCTAAAGACTTTTTGCTTCGGTAGATTTTGTCTTGTTACGAGTGATTTCCCTTTAGAAATACAGGGTAAGTCAAAATGAATATAGCGATTACAAATGGCTATAACTATTTAATGAAAAAAGATATATCGATAAGATTTACACAGAATGTAGACGGAACTTCAAAATTTATTAACGTAAAGCGCACGTGCAGCCAAGCGGATGCCTGCGCATGCGCGAAATCGAACTTCGCAACGACAAGAAACCTGTTCAGCGCGGCGTCTCATTAGTGGAAATGGCTAGTCCCGTGCAGAAAGCATTCTCTGTGTTGGAATTTCACAGTTGCCGTTCTGTTATTACAGTGCAGAGAAAATTTCGTCAGCGGTACAATGAAGAACCTCCAAATGCGAACAACATACGCAGATGGCATCGGATGTTTGAGGAAACAGGATGTTTGTGCACCCTGTGATTTCTACCTATGGGGTTATGTGAAAGACAGAGTGTTTGTGTTTCCCTTGCCCAAAACAATTGAAGAACTGAAAGTACGCATTTGTAATGCGCTTGAGTCGGTTAATGAACAAATGCTTCAGAATGTATGGCGTGAAATGGAATACCGATTAGATGTTGTCCGTGTGACCAAGGGAAGTCACATAGAACATCTATGACTTCTGTATATAAAATTTTGAAGATTCTTCTACATTCTGTGTAAATCTTATCGATAAATATTTTTTCATTAAATAGTTATAGCCGTTTGTAATCGCTATATTCATTTTGACTTACCCTGTATTTGAAACATTATGTACCATTTTCAGATATTCATTTGAAGTCCCCCATGTAAAAGTAATGATTGGCAGTTTTTCGTGTCCACTTAATAATATTGTTATATTGCACATAGAAATTTTAATGGAATACATTTTATTTTGTAATATGGATTATGAATATTTTTCTCCAATAAGAACAAAAACATATCCTTTCATTCACAGATAGTTTCCATACGTAATTTTGAAGAAAGAATAAAAGCAGTAGATGATATTTTCCATTTCAAATAATAAGCTTTTGCTAGAAATTTCATGCCAAAATATTTTTTTAAATTTTTTTTAAAGAAATTGATTTAAAAATGTATAAACACCCTCTACAGTTCTAAAAAATGCTGACTGGAAGCTATGTCAATGATCTCTGATTTCATCTACTTTGGCAATATAAATAAAAATTCCAGAATACGCTGGCATTTTAAACTTTATTAGGACTCAAGATTCGTAGCTTCTTATCGAATATTATATATTTTATTACGGAAGGTATACAGAGTATCCCAGCAAAACCATATAAATTCTACACAGCCAGATTCGTTGTTTGAAATCCTAAAAAAATACCTAAAGAAGTGTACCTCTACAATCCATAGTTTTCGAGAAAAACGCTAGAGAAAATGTATGACGTCATATCAGGTTTACGTAAAAAACTTGATTCGAAGTATAAACATCAATATTTGCATAATTTTAAATAAAAAAAATGTTCGAAATGTCACACGCGCATATGGAGGCATGCATGCACGCGTCGTGCAATCGTTGACTGCATATGTTCTAGCACCGTAATGTCCACAAAAGTAAAAGCACTGTAAAGGCGATTGGAGTAAGTCCATTTCTGAAGTAACTGGGTATTGATAAACCAATTACTTTACATGATCTCATAGGAAGAAATATAAAGAGGTCAGATCTGGAGATTGTGGTGTCCATGAAACGGGATTCCGGCTCCCAATCCAGCGACCAAAATAATATTTTTTTTCTTTAACCGCATATGACGTCATACATTTTCTCTAATATTTTTTCTTGAAAACTATGGTTTGTAGATGTAGAGTTCTCTCTCTCTCTCTCTCTCTCTCTCTCTCTCTCTCTCTCTCTCTCT
>JAOUZG010036900.1:6147598-6158701 GCA_026289955.1 Argiope argentata | reverse complement strand
TGTGTGTGTGTGTGTGTGTGTGTGTGTGTGTGTGTGTGTGTGTGTGTTGATACTCTACAGGACAAACCATTTAATCTAGAGAGGCCTAATTTTGCACAGATATTCTTATGTGTATCTGAATTTCATAATTATTTTTCAAATTTGTATTAATTAAAAATCAAACAGTATATTTAAAACATTTCGCGATGATTTTTAAAAATACTACTGCCAAAATAATATTCAAAAGAAATATCCTTTTAATGGTAGGAATTTGTTCAGTGTATAGTTTTTTTCCTGCATTTTTACAATTTTTTTAAAGGTTTTATTGATGCTTCAAATATTTATTACCCCGATTTCAAAAAACATTGACATTTAAAGAAGAAAGAATTCGCTCATTATCTGCGCTGTTTACTTCTATAGCAATAAAAGAAAATTGAAATAGCAAAAAACGAAACAATGAACAGTTGAAAGATATATTATTCAGATAATTATGCTTTTATTGATCCTGTGATATTGCAGAACTCTTTATTAGAAACATCAATAAAGCAGATTTAATGCAATTGAAATACCATGCTCCATTTTCTACAGTAATTTAAATGTACTTTGGGATCATGAGCTTTAAATTATGCCAAAGATTTAATTAGAATCAACCACCCCTGATGAATCACCCGGTCATCAAAAGAAGTTAGTGAAATTACTAAGGATTCGCACATGGGAATTAATTGTTCATAAGATATTGCCTTTAAAAATGTTTAAGAAACGAAAACTTATGGAAATTATTTTATTATATCACAGTAAATATAGATAATAAAAATCCTATGGAACTACGTTTGTATGCCTCGTTTATACAAAAATGTAAATGATTAGGTGCATCTTCCGGCACTTTCATCTTTGTACATGAAAATTTCTAATTATTTAATGAAGATCCAAAAATTGGGATCCGGTGATACTAGAAATGTATGCAATGTATTTTTAAGAAATAATTTTATACTATTATAGACTTTTAATCCGGTATTTTAAACGTAATAGAGCATTCATAGTTTCTTCTCTGCGAAGGAAATTTCGAAGACCTGTAATTCTGAACTATGCGCATATGCTTTATGTATTGGAACTAAATGAAATATCTTTCGATTCGACATAGTGTATGTATCGATAGATTCCTGCTCTCACAACTAACTGAATTAACCCTTTCGAATCCGACCTTTTTCTCGTCTGAACTCAGGATTCAAGAACTATAATCAAAAAAATCATCTTCCCTTTTATATCTGTATTTGAGTCATACCACTCTGTTAGTTTATTCCTGATAGATGTTTGTGAATTTTTGATATTCGCCATCTTTACTCCATATCGTGACGTTGTAGTGGCATGATGAGGAAGTAAAGATAATGTCAATGGAATAGCACTCCTCCCTTTTCCATTTTCTCATCTACTCATTTAGGCCTGTCGCTCAAATCAAAATCACTTCATACTAACTTCATTCTACTTTCCTGAGTGAACATTTCTCTATGCAAACCGCAAGTTACCATTCTCGAAGCCTTTCTCATTCTACCCACATTTACTGGCAGCCCAATCAAAATGGACGATTCGGAACAAAGTGATAAACTCTAGACCACACTAAATTTGGTGAATTATTGCTCCAATGGTCTATTTTGGACTGTCTTCACTTTATTGATATGGAATAATCATAAATTCCGAGTTTTAAATAATTTGTACTGACTTCCAGTACATTAAATGATTTAGATACTAAATACTTCTATTTGTTCCTTCGATGCAGATCTTTTCTATTTAAGTATTTGATTAAAATTTTCAATTGAATTTTACCGAAGTTAATGAGGGTTTGTTGCCGCGCGTGGTGGTAAAATCTTAATTTTAAGAATGGGGAATTTTAGTTTCTGAGTTAAATTTTACTAAGAGTTTTTAGAGTATATAAATTTTGATTTCTATAATCAAGAAACCAAACCAATGTTCATGAAAGTTTGCAGAAAGTTTACCATCTCCAAGGTCATCCTCACCAAGTTCGAATTTATTACCGCATTTAAATTTCAAGATCGCTTCCACAATAATCCTAACATTGTTTCAAAATGAGATGTATTTAAACAAGTTAAACTAATCATAACAAGTTTCCCTGATTACTTGCGTGTTAAGGTTCAAATTTACAATTAGCTACTCTAGAGCCATACTAGTTTTAAAAAAAAGAAAAATTGTTATGACGTCATTCCAAATAAAAGAACTGTCGATGGCTCTTATTGGTTAATAACATTTTACGTAACTTTCTGTTTTCAAGTATTCAATTCAATTGGAGATTCCTAAACAATCCTCTACTGTGTCGCACATGTTATGAACATTCTTTTAAAAGCTTCTAGCTATATTTACGGATTACTAAATCTTTTACTTCAGAAAGTTCAATTTTAGAATAAAATGGATCTTAAATTATTTCAAGAATTACTTCCAGAGGAAAGCGAATATATGTTAGACTTACATACCGCAGCCAGTATTGGGTGTGAAGAAAGAGTCATAGATATAATTGAAAAGTATTATATTTATGTATTCCGAAACTAATTCTACTAATGCCTTTTGAAAACTTATTTATTTGCATTTATAATACAGATATGTAATTGAGTATTATTGAACTTATACTGGCTCTCGTTTTCAAATTTTAATATAAAATTTGTCTTCATTTTAAATCTTAAATTTACATTTTTTCTCTCTCTAAAACAAGGCTGAATTAAATACTTTAATATAATGCAAGACTATACCTCATTTTAATAAAGAATATAGTTTGAAATTGTTTTACTTTTTAAAGCTTAAATTTTGTACCCTGGCAAATAATTGGTGCTATTTAAAAGAGCAAAGAAAATTGTTAATTACTCAAGTTTATTTAAGTTTGTAATTTTTTTAAAATGCCATGTCAGTAAAGACGAATCTTAATAATTTATTCAGTAAAATCATAGAAATGTTTGTGTAGAGCACTGATGGAAAGTTTTCTAATTCCATTTTATTTTTGTTTTTTAATGTTTTTTTTATTTGCCTGTAAGAAGAAGCATCAGTAATCTACATTTAAGATATAATTTTATTTTTGTGTTCAATAAAATATCTTTCAGGAACTTCTTCCACCTAATGATTCTGAAATATGTTTTAGAATGTGAAATGGAATATTAGTAGTTTGAATTTGATGATAATATCTTTTTAATCTGTTGACAAACTTATTACTGGAATTCAGAATAAAAAGCTTATGTAATGCACACTCTAATCTAAGTTAAAAAATATTAATAAAGGAAATTTTACATAAGATATTTATATTATAGCTACTTTTTTTTTTGCACAATATATCACTATATACTGTATTATAATTTTATCTTGCCCACAAGTGTAGAATTAATATTTTCTCTCCTTTTTTTTTTCTTATTTCATCATTCTGCATTCTAATTGTTTTGTTGTTGATGTATTATAAATTACTATAATCACATAAATAAATTCATTTTGTGAAGTTTTTAAATAGCTTAATATCATTACAAATTTGAATTCTTTAATTTTTTGTTCTTGAATTATAGTTTTATGGATTAGAGGTTCCTGGTTTCAATTCATAACTAAGCTTGGTACATTACAGATTACTATAGCTAATCTATGTTATTTTTTGAGGTTATTATTCCTTAGGAAATAAACTTTATATGAATATTTAAATTTTGTTATTTTTGATTGTTTTAGCCAATTTATATTAACAAATATTTATAATAGTGTATCTTATTTATGAAAATTTTTAATTTCCTTTTTTAGCACAGAAAACAAGTTAATCATTAATCAGCAAAATTCATGTGGTTGGACACCATTAATGTATGCATCCTGTTGTGCTAACTTAAGAATTGTTGGACTTTTGCTGGAAGAAGGTGCATTTACTGATTTAAAAAATCATGATGGACATACTGCACTGATACTGGCCTCAAAATGTGGCAGTACTGATGCTGTCAGTTTGTTAATAGACGTAAATATTAATTTTATATATTCTTAAAATTATTGATCTTGTGAATTAAAAATCAGTAGCAAATATCTTTGATATTTTATTTTTAATTTACTTTTGGGTATTGGTGGACATAAGTTTGAAGCATAGAATTTGTATTATCTAGCTTTATTCTAAATTTATAAAAATTCAAACTATTTTATAAAATATCTTTAAAAAATCTCTTAGACAATTGGTTTAGGGATTATGTAATTTAGAGTTAAAAAATCAAATTATAAGAGTAGATAGAAAATTTTTACTTTATAATCATCCATTTAGTTCAAATACTTGTAATGATTAACTTAAGGAAAGTGTTCTGTGCTTTTACCGTATTACAATTTGGTTAAATGTCAAATAAATGTTCATCTTACTTGACTATTAATGTGTAAATTAACTTTAACAGTAGCTGACTAAAATTATTCAGCTGAATGAATTATAAAACAAAACTAAAATAAATATTATTAGTCCAAATCCCAAGCAAATAAAGCTAAAAAAAAGGGGGAAAAACAATTTTAATGTATTATAAAATATACAGATTACAGTGTATATTTATGTTGAATTGTGCAGCTCATTATTAAATAGATTTAAGCATAATTTATTTTAACACATTAGATTATTAATTATTCAATTGGTTATGTTATGTTTCCTTTGACAAGCACCCTATAAGATATTTGTTTAGTGTTACTTTTTTTTAAGATTTATTTCTTTTTCATTTGTCATAATAATTTATAAATAAGGATATTAAATAATAAATATATTTAAGTTTACAAGATATAAAGGAGATTGTTGTAGAAAAAAGTTTTGTTACTCTAAATATATTATTAAGGTCCTTAGTGGTATACCTAAAAATATACCATTCCCTTAATTCAAAGAAAAACAGGAATAAGTGAATAAAAGCTAAAAGTTACATAAAATATTAGTATGTACAGTCCTGAAAAACTAGTTTTTGCAGACAATGAAATCATACCTTAAAAATATAAAAGAGCCTTTGTAGAAATTGCTTCTTTAACAAAATGAGGTTAGTAAAAAAAAATTCTGAAAACAATAATTTATTTTTCCTGTTATAAATTTCTGTAACCATTTTGCTCATTCATTAATAATGTAATGAATATCTATTAAAAAGAATGAAATGTTTAAAAACTATGCTCTTGAAAATGAATTGTTTTTATATAAACATTTGAGATTTTCCAAAAATAACCATCTTATCATTTTATATGATAAAAGTTCGTTTTTCATTTGTTTTAATAATAAGTGAAGGCCAAAAGCACAATACTATAATGTGTGTTGTGTTTGTTATATCTCTGACTACTGTGCACATATGCATATTGTTGGTTTTTTTAAAATATTATAATTTTGCATTTTAATGTTAATTTATATTAAATAACTCTAAAGTAGAAATTCTTTTAAAATTTTATTATCTTTAAAATGTTAAAATGTAAAATAAAAGTGTATTAAAAGATTTATTAATTAAAGCCAATTATTAAAAAAAAATCATGTGCTCTGCCTGGGACTTCAAAATGGCTAAAATGCCACATATCTTAACATTAAAAAGTTATTGGATAATTATTTTGTGATATTAGATTAATATATTTTAACGAAATAGGTTAATAGAACTCAAAATTTGTTCAATCTGACTATTTTCTTTCTTTTAATGTTGGGGATTGAAAATATATCAATAATCAAAAGCGAGGAGAGAGAGAATTCTCCATCATAATCATATATATTGCTACTTTATTTCTATGTAAATGTTTATCTATTTATACTTATATACTTTATTTCTTTTAGCAAAGTATTTGTCTTTGTGAAGTCTTAAGATTAGTCACATTTAGAATTTACTCATAATTTAATTTTATAATTCAGATTCCTTCCTTAATATTTACTAATTAAAAATTAAAGACTGTTTGCTTAAATGCTATATTCCATTTTTAGCATGGTGCATTTATTAATGACTGTGACAACAAAGGTTGGTCAGCACTCTCATATGCAGCTGCATTTGGGCATAGAAGTGTTGTGCAACTTTTAATAGAAAAGGGAGCTGTCATAGATCATGTGTATGTTTTTATTTATTTATTCAGCAGTCATTTTCAAATATAATTTCTACTGTATTTGGTTATATTATTATATGCTTCTTTTCCATAATTTGTTTCTTAAGGATTTAATTTTAAAGATACTGATTTCTACATTTTAATTCTTTGGAACCTGTCCATTTAATTTGGTACTTGTTTATTTCTGACTCCTGTGATAAAACACTCACACACATAAAAAAAATCATTAACCTGGTAGTAACAATCTTGATATAATTTGAAAATTGTTGAGTAAATCCATTATTTCGCCAATAATGGCTTAATCATTTGAAAATTGACAATTAAATTGGGGGGGCATAAAAATAAATACCTTTAATTCTTGCTTTATATTTGAAGAAATGTTTATTTCAAAATATTTAAAATGAGCTTAAAGATATATATGGTCTAAAAAAAGCATCTTTAATTAAAAATACCATGGACCTTTCATTTTTACTTTAATCCTTTAGATTTCTTAAAGTAATTGGCATATATATATATATATATAAATTTTATTAATAGTGAAAGGATTAATTTTTATAAACTGTATAAAATTCTGTTTTTGAAATCACAAATAATAATTCCATAAAATTTTATTAGTTTACTTTTTATTATTTATTACTATTTTAGTTTGCCACATTTAAAAAACTAAAGTTAAAATCACAAACCTTTCCTTCACAAAGTTAAGTTATTGTACTAAACATTTTAATGCATAGAAAGCAGAATGTGTTCTTGTATAATTGAAAAAAAGGTTATCATTTTTGTTTAATAAATATTTCTTATAATTTGCTCCTTTAAATTTAACGGGAAATGTGCCATGAGAACCCATTACTAACAAACAAATCCGAATTTCATAAAATACAGTTCTGAATAATTTACTTATTTTGTTTAGGAACTTGGCATGACCTTGTATAAATAAAAAAATTTATTCTGCTTGAATTTTTTCATTGTTGCTAATTTCATTTTCTTGGGCATATATATATATATATATATATTTAACATGATCATTATGGCAGAATGCATTTTTTTTTAAATATATATTTGTAACATGTGGTAGCTATGCTTAAAATGAAAATTATATTTATATGACATTTATGTGAATTATTCTCCAGAATAACTAGGTTTCATGTCTTTACCATTATTCCTGGATGCGTTTCTTTGTGTGAAATAAATATTGATGCATATGCTTTCAGTTAATTTCAAAGCAATACTTTTCATATTTTTTAACTGCTATTTTAAATTCTTTTTTACTTTTCTTAGAAACTTCATTTATCGAATTTTTTTAAACAATTTTATAAATCATTTTTTTAGTATTTATACAAAAGGAAAAGTAAACATTATATTTGTCACATAAACAATTTCCCTTATTTTTTCCAGTCCACATATATATATGTAATGTAAGGTTGTTTGAAGTACTTATCCCAAATCTTGTGAATTTTAGTTTGTTTATTTGTATCAAAAATAAATTACACCTGCCATTAATGACTTGCCAGATCTTTATAATTTAAAACAAATATTTCTGATTGTTTACCCTTTTTACTACTTCAATATTTGCTTCTGTCAACGTCCTTGAAACAAAAAAAAATTATCTGAATATGAGTATTAGCTTTAGGCTCTGTAATAGATGCATACACTCAATTAAAATTACAAATTTGACCCTATTTTTTTGTTACTTTTACTAACTCTACCTATTCAAGTGGATTTCAAGCATTAAAAAAAATAGCAGGGAAAATTTACAATTACCATTTGTTGAAATATAAAAAACAGTTAATGATATGTTCAATTAATAACAGTATTCTAAAATATAATTTTGTTAGTGTACTAAACAACATTTCTTTTTGTTTGTTCTTTAATTGATAATCTTGAAATCTGTTTTTTCAAAATCAATAACAGCCAGCACCATTATCATAAAATAAATTTATGAATAAAAAAATTCATTTTTAATGAAATTTCATGAATTCAAATTTAATAAAATTTTGAAAATACTAAACATACATTGTCATCGGGAATGTACTACTGCATCAAAAAGTGAGTGAAAATTTTGACAGGTTTATAAAAATGGTTAAAAATTAAAAATTCTCTACAGTCACAAAACTTCTATATAAAGAAGAATTAAACCTTTAGTGCATCCTTCCCTTTTTAATTTGCATTATCTAACATTTTAATTTTTGGTAGTAAGCATCTGGCCTTGCAAATTTCCTGATTTCTTTTACAAATTTAAATGGTAACTCTTAGTATGTATTGTAAAACATGAAGTTTCATGTTTTATATATTCCCTCATATACAATTTATGGACTTAAAAATTTAAAGCAAAGTGAAGATTAAAAATTTCTGGATTTTATTATAATAGGTTTATAATTCATTATTACAGAGATAAGAAAGAAGGACTGACTCCTTTAATGTTGTCATCTGCTGCAGGACATGAAATGGTTGTGCAAGATCTACTAAGACTAGTGAGTAATTTCATATTAGTCACTAATTTCAGTTGTATTTAATTTTATTAATATTTTATATAAGATTTAATGATAAAAAATCTATTATATAATATCTTGTTTTTATTGTTTGTCTTTATTATTGCTTTAGTATCATGTAACATTTTTTATATTTAAAAGAAAACAACTGTGCATTATTTTCTAATATGAAAAAATTCCTTTTGTTTTAAAGTGAATATTTGGAGTTGAAAATCCTCTTTTTTTTCCAAGATAATTTGACAAGTTAATTTTTTATAGACCATTGCTATAAAAAATACTGTTACAGAAGTAATGAAAACTATCTAATAGATGGATGGATTTAATGGCATTAACTCAATTTTACGGAATAAGTCAAGCTGCTACTTTCAACGTCCTGCTTGATTTTTGTGATTCTATGAGTCATTATACAAATGTAATATTTTGAGATTTAATGTCTCGTGAGTCGTTATACAATGTAAGCTATTTTTCTGGGGAACAGGGGCAAGTGTTAAAAATTTTTTTAATGAAATTCTTTTGTTCCTATAATATTAATAAGAAATCCAGTTTTAAGACAGATTTTAACATTGTGAGTATGCTAGTTATGGCAGATTTTAACAGTAATCATACACTTAAAGTTTGATCTTTATTGAATTTTTTTCATATGTATATATGTAAAAAGAAAGGTTTTTCTTTTTTGAAATCTGTTTGTATTTTTGAAACTTTATCATAAATTTTATTATTTTAGTTTTTAAAAAATTATGAACAGTATACTTTAAAATGCTATCAATGACAAAATATGGAGAGTTGGAATTGTTATTTTCTTTGTAACTATAATGATTGTTTGATAGCATATTAATTCTGTTATAAAATTATATTAAATCGTCTTTCCCACATTTCAATTAAATAAATACGGTGAAAATTGTGAAAGATCAGTACATGTTCACATTACTGAAAAGTTGCATCATGCTCATACTTTAAATATTTAACATATATAATTTACAATCAGCCAAACATAAGTTTATTTTTAAAAACAATTAAAAATTCATTTGTACTTGATTAAGCTTTTTCTGTCTAAATATTTTAACTTCAAAAGTAATAATTGCATCTGTCTTATTGTTAGAAGTTCCTTTTTAATTTTCTACTTATGGTCCTTGGTATAGTTGTTATAATTAATTTTAGATAAATCATTTAAATTGTCATCATGTCCATAATTCCACCCAAATCACTAGACATGTTATTTTAATTTTCTTTATTTTGTGTTCTGTCTCCTAGATCTAAGACATCATAGCACTATTAAACATGAATGCCCAGTTATCTTTCTAAATTAAATAGTACTATAAATGCAAATTTTAATTTTTTTTATTTACATATATATTAAACAGAAATTTTTGTTGAAACTTCGGCACTGGGTAAAAAAAATTATTAAATTGTTGATGAAGCAATGAAAGCGTTTTGAATTTTTTTTACAACAGTACAATTATCTGTTGTTCGGAATTAGACTGTATGTATATATGTATATAATACAACAAATTTTACAAAAAAAAATCATGTTTATTTAATTAGTATTGTAATATATATATATTTTCTATTTTGTACCTGTGTAAAAATCAATTTTGTGCTGTAATGTTTTTGAAAGTTACAATAGAAAAGCATAAAAATGTCACTCCATTTTTTTATTTAAAATTTCAAAAGCATTTTGCACAAAGGTGGGCGTTCACGATCATCAAATTGTATACATGTCAAATTTAATAGTTTTGGCTAAATGGCATCGCTTATGAAGTATTAACATGTACATACTTTTTTAAAATAAAAATTTGCTTTGTATTCGTTTATACATTTTTATTTGTTATTCTTCAGGGTTTAAATCCAAATTCACAATCAAAATCAGGAGAAACTGCTAGAAGTTTAGCAGTTAAAAATGGACACCTGAAAGTGAAGAATTTGGTAGATGCTCATTTATGTGCTAAAAGAAATCGTAAGTCTTTTTTTTTTGTTAACTATACAAGTATTAAACTGAGTCTATTTTCTTTAGCTTTAAACATTAGAAGAAAATCAGACATATAAATATTTTATAAAACTATGCAAGCAGTTTAAATTTCAGAGCAATATTATAATGTACTGTTGGCAATCAAGTTAAACCAGTGTTGCCACTGAAATCGAGAAAAAGAAAATTACGTGTATTTTCACTGTACCTTGTACATATGTACACTATGAGAGGAAATGCACTTATATGTTAATTATAATGAAATAGTTATATTCAATAGTTTTAGTTAGTGAAAAGGGAAAAGTTCTTCAATAAACATGGATTTAAACAGAATGCTTTTTCCCAAACTTTGATAATTTTAACAAACTTTTTTTGTTGTATTCTATACAAATATACTTCACTAAACGGCCTCTCTCTTCCCTACCCAGGTTTAATTGCTTTGCTTGTAATCAAGTAGCTTCTAATCACTATTCCAATATCAATATTTTTTTCTCAGCCTTAGATATTTAGGATCATTAAACTATCAAAAATAAGTGCCTTTTGTTTGTTTCCCTTGATAATGTTTATCAGTAATTATTTAACAAAAATGAAAAGATTTTTATACATGAAAAGCATTATAGATTCAGATGTCAGAAT
>JAOUZG010036900.1:6127249-6147588 GCA_026289955.1 Argiope argentata | reverse complement strand
GCAGAAAGCAGTTTCAAAGACAATGGAGAGGAGACTTTTGAATTTTTTTCGTTTATTTCAAGCCTGGGAATCATGATTTTTTTGACAATCAGTGCAGACAATGCAATCTGCTCACAGCACAAAAGCAGATTTGCATTGAAAGAGTGGGAAAATAACTTCCACAATGCTTATTTACTATCAAGATTATTATAGGGGTTTTGCACATGTGTTGATTCTATTAAGGGAAATACAGGAATCTTTTATAAGAATAGGCTTGGCTGAATAGTTTTTATCCCTTCACTGGGAATATGGGGATTTGTTGGCTTTTAGTAAATTCAGCAACTTTACAAAGTTACAGTTGAATAATAGAATAAGTAGAATAGGATCAGAGAAATAAGAGAATATTTTAAACTGAAGGATATGAGCTGCATTAAGTAAAAAAATTAGGAACTCAAGTTTAAATTAAATTTTAAACTATCATACATATTTTAAAATATCATACACATATAAATAATATATATGCATATATATTACTGAAATCTATGTATTTCTTTTTATCAAAAACTTTTAGATTATGTTCACAAGCACAGATTTATTTTACTTAATAAAAAGAACCTAACTTTAATACAAATTCAGAAGAACCAGTAGAAATCAGCACATCTAGTTTAACATCTACTTTCCATTCAGTGGACTAATGTTCATGCTGAAACATTTGGTGGATTATTTGTATTTCTCAAGTATCTAGATTTCAAATTTAACTGTCATTTTTGCATTATTTTTTCTATAACATTTTATATAATAAAATATAAATTTACATTTGATTAATCCATACTAATTTGTAAAAGTAATTTAGTGTCCAAACTTGATATAACTTCTTTAAAATTCACAATTCATTCTTGAGCAGTAGTATGTTTTTAAAATGTTGAATTCCAATTTCTTATGAAGATCATATGGTTGATTCTGGCCACTATCTTGCAATAAGATCAATTTTGTATTTTTGTAAAATACAGTTCGAAGTTTCGTCAAAGCATGTTACATTATTTTTTTAAAAAATTTCTTAAGAGATTGCTGAAAAAACATATCTAATCTTTAAAAAATAATATAACTTTTTTGTATAAACTAAAATACAATTTTTGGCCATTTCACAGTCAGTGAACATAGGCAAAAGTATTTCACTATATAATTGAATTCATTAAACAAATGTGACACAAGTTTTAATGTTTATAAAAGTCCTGATTTTAAATGATTATCTTGAATTAAAAAATTCGATCTCATCCTGTTTTTGGACATCAAATTTCCTGTACTCCTTTTAGATACAAAGTTCAATATGAATTAAGACGTTGCTGAGCAAGCACACTATCTGATTTGTTTTCCTCTTAAGCTTATTATCTTCTTCAAAAGTGAGCATTTCATAACAAACAGATTTTGAAACGCTTTTCTAAGCCATTGAGCAAAGTTAATTTTCATAGTTTTATCTATCCAGTCTGGATTTTAAGAAGCTAATTGTTTCAATTCCCTATATTTTCCCAGTTCTTCTGGTGCTATGGCTACCCTGTAAACAATAGTTTTTAAAAAAATGCAGAATCTGGCAAAAATTTACAAAATTGTTAAATTAGTATACTTAGTAAGACAATTATTTAAATTTTAGAGTGATGTAATATTTGCTTAATTTTGATTAGTTAAAATTCTAATTTAAAATGTTTCAAATTTGGTAACTGTAGGTTTGAGTCTTGCCTGAAGAGGTCCAAAATACACATATAAACACATGTACATCTTTATAATTAATAGAGATTTTGTATGCATTTTATTTGTTATAGTTAGTAAGAAATAGTCTTGAAAGTCAGTTGGTGAAAAATATTGCTGAAAATTTAAAATTTCTCAATATTTGTATTAACAATGGAAACCAATTTTTTAATATATGCAGCACCAAATCTGAATTTTCAGATATATAATTTGTGTCTTATATTCTCACTGTTTAAATTAAATAAAATTATCAAAAAAAAACTTTTAATTGTGAACTTTGATTTTATATTTCAAAAAAGTAATAATTATGCATATAAAATTACAAAGCTTTTTACAGAAATATAAATTTTTCTTTCTAATGTGATAGAATTTACATTTGGTAGTTCTTACACTGTAGATTCAGTAGTCCTTATTATATGTTTTATATATTTAAAAGTTTAGATATTGTTAACAAAGCAACTGAATATTGGTGCCAAAATTAATAAGTATTAATTACTTCTTTTTATCATGTCAGAACACAATGTTGTTTTGAGAATGAGGTTTGTGGCACCAACAAAAATCCGTAGGCGAGAAATAAGAATTTTACTATCTGCACATGCATCTAAAAAAGCTTTTAATAACATGTTGCCATTGTGTTTACAAAAGCTCTTATTTAAAAGAAAATAAGTAAATGATTACATCTAATAAAACCTAGAAAAATGTCATTTTGAGCATGTATATAAAATGAAATAAATTGGAGAAGTGATATTTTTTAAACAATAAATGCCAGACAAAGTTTTTTTTATCGTTTGCAATACTAAAGTGACTCATTCTATGAAAGATTTAAAAGGAATAAAAATATAATTTAACTTGCGCAAACATGTGGTACTTGGCCATTCAAGAAATTATGTTCTGACATCATACATTGAAATATGCTTAGCAGATTTCATTTTAGTTGTTTTTTTAAGAATCCATGCATGCTATCTGTATAATATTGAAAAGTCATATTCAATTTCTATTTTTATTCATCCTTACATCCTTAATTGTTATTTTGTTTGTGTTTTTAATATTCCTTATAATTATTTACAAGTGAATAAACTCTGTATCAAATTGAATATTTTAAATATTTAAAAGATATTTAAATTTATTGTTTTATTTAATATAGACAATCAACAAGGCGTGAAATCTTCTCATTCTAATCAAACAGATCTCCAAAAGTTGCTTAATGAGATGAAGCTATCAAAGTACTATTATGTATTTGAGAACCATGGTATTGACATAGATATGTTTTGGCTACTCACAGAGGAAGATTTGAAAGAAATAGGAATTCAGTAAGCTTATTAAATGGATAAAAACTTTTAAGATTTAATTTTTCACTGTAAGAATATAATTTTTTTAAATAATTGTTAATAAATACAAAATATTTTAACTTTTTATTTGTATTTCATTTTCAGACTTGTTGGGCCACGAAAAAAATTGTGCATGGTCATTGCTGAATGGTACCTAAATAATGCATCAAAGGGAAATTTTGATGACAGAGCATTCTGCTATAAACTAGTATTGGATAATAAGAAATTACTGCAGCGGAAAGAAGAGGTAAATATTGTAAATATATATTAAATTTTATATTCTTTGTAAAATATATAGACGTGAATCATGCAAAGTATGTTCTATCATTGAGACTTTAGAGAACAGAAAAGTCTCATTTTGTATGTACATAAATAGCAAAATAAATTATTCAAATATAAATAATAACAATAATCAAAATTAAATTCTATCATCAGGTTGACAAAAACTCAAATTGAAAGATTAAATCAATTCTTACTACAAACTAAATCTACAAAAATGAATTTTTCAGCATGTGTTTGTATAAAATTAATAAATATGAAATGTGTTATTTTGTAAAATAATAATAATAATAATAATAGTAAAGGTTTTCTGTAACATTTTAAATTTACTACATTATCAATTCAATAATTTGATTTTTTTTCAGTCATATATAATTTAATATATAAAAAGATATCCAATCTAAGCTTGACCCCAACAATTAATTTTTTAAATTTTTAATTAGCACGTATATCTAAATGAAATAATTATATTTTATGCAGGCTAAAACAATAAATTTTCATCTGAATTATGAATTTATTTTCTATTTTTATGCAGATTATCTGTTCTATGTGTATATATTACAGAATATTCTTGAAGGGAATATTATTCTAAAGAAAAATATTCCACTCATTTGCATTTTAAACTGTTTGAGTTATGAATGTTAGAAAATCTCTATTGTATAAAAATGCATGATTTTAGA
Source organism: Argiope argentata (assembly GCA_026289955.1). NCBI lineage: Eukaryota > Metazoa > Arthropoda > Arachnida > Araneae > Araneidae > Argiope > Argiope argentata. Next base: position 6,143,579 of record JAOUZG010036900.1, on the reverse strand, counting down.
TATCTTTGTCAACCATTAAAAAAATACACCAGTGTTTAGAATTTACCTGTGGCTAATTACCTATAATTTGAAACTGTTGACTATCCTTAAGTATTGATATTTAAAGCTTTAAAACTTGATTACAGAAGATTGAAACGTTAGATTATCTAAATTATTTACTGATTATTTATAAAGTTAAAAAACTGTATAAAATTTATATTTTTCATAATTGTTTTCAAAAGTATATTTATTGGTTGAAATAAAAGGTAGGGAATTTTATGATTAATCGGAGAATTTTTTATTAAATAATTCTTTGAAATATTGCATAAATTAAAAAATATTCTTTGGTAACATGTGATAATAATACTGAAAAATTCGATTTTCTGTAATCATATTTATAAGTTAAAGAAAGAAAGAAAAAAACTTGGTTTTAGCAAAAAGGTTTTCAAATTTATTGGGTTTTTTCCCCCCTATCATTTCAAATTTAAATCTTATGGCAGCCTATGGAAAATTACAGATATATAATATCATTAACAAAATTTCATAAGGCTTCAATGATAATGAGTCAAGTAATTATTGAAGTTATTTTGTTGAAGATGTTATGAAAAGACCAAGATGCATAAATATTGAATGCTCTCTAAAAATCTTAATTAATCCTGTTGGACACCAAATGTGGTTAACCCATGCTGATAATAAAAATGAGTATGTGCATATTGACACTCTACAGGTCAGATCATTTGACCTATGCTATCAAATTTGGCATATGTATGCTTTGGAGAACAGAAATATGCACTTTGGAACGATTTTCTTTAAAAAAAATTTAATTAAAATTCCAATTTATTAAAAATTGAGCTGAATTTTTTAAAATTTTTGTGATAACTTTTGAAAATATTATTGCTCAAAGATAAATGTTACTCAATTTTTTTTAAAAAAATTTTCTTTTAATGATACCTATTTAATAAGCATGCAGATTTCTCTAAGTTTTGGCAACTTTATTTTTTCCTAATTTTCAATAATAGGTTGATTGCATTGTTGCTCTAAAATTCAAATCATGTTCATTATTTCATCAACTGTTAGAATGAGTGGCTTTCTTCTGCTGTTGAGAGGTAAAGATACTGTTCTGTGAAATTTAGATAAAAATGAACCAGACATATAATTTTTTTAATAGTACCGGGTATAATGTGAGTGATCTCGATTAGAAAGGCTCATTTACACGTTGAGCTAAGCATATATATTTGATTAAAACAACACAGCTTTAAAGTCTGTTAGTTTTTAAGAATAATGAACATAAAATTATGGAATAGTAAAATTAAGCATAACCACTATTCCTGGCAAACCAGCCATTTAGTTCTCCTTTACCAGTAGAAAAAATATTTGGTTATATCTTATGATTTTATACTCACAGGGATAATTTCAAAGTGAATGAAATTTAACTTTTAAAATTTAAAAAGAAATTGCAATAATTATTTCAAAAATAGCAAGATGAAGTATGATTAAAATCAAGCAAAAATGCTTGTTTGGCATACATTTTTAATATTTAACTAAACATTATAAGAAATAACAGTAGAAATATCCCTGTTTCCTAGAAGTTGCTACATAAAGACACATGAAAATTTCATGTAAATGTTCAGTAATATAAAAGTATTTTGTTGAAAAAAATCACTAAAATGTAGATTGATAAAAATTTCTAGCAATCATTAATACTGGCAAACCAAATGGTAGTCAGAAGTTGCTTGTATAAAATTGAGGGTTAACGGCAGTGTAAAAATTGCGGCATATATATATATATTCATCTAAGAGTTAATAAACTTCCAGCGACTTGTTTTCTTTGCAGCTTGAATCTGCCTTGACAAAAGAATCGGAACTTAAAAAGGCTGCGGAAAACAACCTCAATGAAGGCATCAGAACTTTAAAAAACTTTTCAGACACTGTTCAGCGCACATTAAGCTATACAACTCTTCTTGAAGAAAAGCTTAAGTAATTATGACTTAGATATATTTTATATTTTAGCAATGAAAAATTTGATTATCAGAGAAGATGCTATTTTTTTTTTTTAATGTGTGGTTAGTGAGCATGCAAATTAATGATTAAATCAGTTTATTGGAGATATTTTTATATTCATATCCAGAATATTTTAGAAAAATACAATAGAGTAATGCTTAAAAATAGTCTGTAAATCTTTCACTTTTTTTTTTTCAAATACGAGTAAACAATATTTTTGTTGCTCATATTTTCATTTATCAGGAAGAGTTTATGTTTTAAAAAATATATTATAGTAAATACTATAATTCTGAATTTCTGACCACTCTATTCACTATTTAAGCCTATGAACTGTAGAACCATCAGGTAAATTAAACTATAAATATACAAAATAAACTATATTTAGATAGATAACTATGCATTTCAATATTATGAAATGCTTTCATATGTATCCTTTTACACAAATAGTATCTTCACTAGATTTCAAAATTGCTTCAGATTTCTAAACATCCTGTGTTTGCTTATTTTTCTGTGATTAGAATGTTTAAAATAAATTCTCGGAACTATTTAAATACATCTGGAGTTCCATTCTTTTTCTAAATAAATAGCTAATATATACACATAAAATGTATTATGAAAAGATTTTTTATTGTATCTTTATTTTCATATAAATAAGCCATGCTCTCTTTATAGAAATTATATTTTTAATAATAGAATTACTATTGATATTTATTCACATTATTAGTTAAGATATTTATTTGATAAGAATTTTTTTTATTAAATGTAGCAATATATATTATAACATCCATCTGTGTATTCAAAGGATAAGAAGAAATATTTAATATTTGAAGTTGTTTCTCAATCGAGAGATTTAGGTGAAATCACTTTTAGGTATTTTCCTGATGTTGAGATTATCATTTGCAATAGATCTGATGAAAGAAAAATTTCTACAGATCTTTACTCATCATGATCCTTAGAATGCAATACCATTCTCGGTTGAAAAGTTCATATGCATATAAGACCTTACTCATATTGGTGCAATAAATAGTGTAACTTTAAGTAGATTTTAACTGGTCTGATATATTGAATGAAAAGTTTTAAAAAAAAATTCATTTCCTTGTGGTTGAAGATACTGTAAATCCAGTTACATAAACTAGCATATCATAAAGGTTAATAAATCTTGTATTAAAAGTTTTTCATTAGATGTGAATATTTGGTATATAAAGAATGATTTCCAACAATTTTATCATAATCCCTAAACTCATTCTTGAAAATAAAATTAAGCTTTGTTGTATATGCACTTCCATTATCTTGAAATTGTTTAAATGCATGTGAACTAAAGTTTAATTGAATATGTTTTTGACATTTGCTTGAAAGCTTTCTAATTATGTTTTTATTTGTACTTTATAATATTTGTCAGTAAATGTTGAATAATGTGATTACAATAAAATCAAAAACTATGACTACTTCATATACAATATTTTATTTTTAAAATTAACATGTTAACTTAAGTGACTTGATATTAATTTCTTTATTCTAGGCAAAGTTATGCTAACTTCAAAAAGCTGCTTTACCGTGCACCCGATTCTAACTGGCTGAAGTATAAAGCTGATATTATTCATCCTTTAATGGGTGAAATGGAAAAATTGTTAGATTCTATTCATCATCATACAATGCTTGCTCTACAGCAAACTAATTTTAGACGTTAATGCGTTTTTTTAAAGGTAAACAGCATTATCTCATAAATGCTTAATATATTTTACCAAAAGGCTGACGATTATATTGAATTTTTATTCATGTGTAAGCATTGATGAATGAGTATTTATGCTCATTTTATTTTAAAGTGATGACTAGATTGCAAATAATGTCTAGTTAATTATATAATTTATTTACATTTCAAATATATGTGTATATGTCTTGACTCACAAAGTTACCATTATTTTAAAGAGTGTTTTTATCATGCCAAAGATTTTATACTATATTCATGTGCAATGTGTTGTAAACATTTTATCTTTTATATAATATAGTTTTATAAGAATAGCATTTATATATATATTTTTTAGATGACTCATTTAACAGGGGTTTTTTATTTCAATTTTCTCTGCTAAAATTCATATTTTTGTGCCAAAGCTCTGTTGCTGAATAAAAATTTTATTTTACATTTTTTAAATGAGTTGCTTAATTTTTCTATCGAAAATCAAATTTAGCAGATGCAATATAGGAACATCTTTTTTTATTGATAAAATATATTACATTAGCTATAGATTTTATACAAAGAGATTGATACATGGAAGAAAAAACTAATTTTATTAATGAAGACACTAAATATTGTGCATGGTATTTTGAATTAAAACTTTTAACAATAGCTCGTTCTTCCGAGGGGAAAAGTAGTGTTATCATCAAAGGAAAAAAAAGGTTTTTATATATGACTTCACATATTTTCATCATGTCGAATATTTTACTACCATAAATTATAATGTCTGGTCACTACAATCAACAGGTCTTTGACAGGGGGGGATATTATTTGCATGATCCCATGTATTTAAATGAAATACTGCATCATTCCCTTTAAATTTTAATTGAAAATACTGTTCTGTAATTATTAAATAACCAAATTTAATACTTTCTCGAGGGTCACCCTCAGGCTGGGATTCAAACTAGAGATTTTACGTATAAGGGGTCTGACTTTCGACTAAAAAAAATTGATCCCTCATGAACTGAGGCCCTAGATATAAACCAATATCGCAAAAAATAAAAACAACCCATTCAATCATGAAAACTAAGAACATACCATTTGCAAACAAAGCATGCCAAGTAATTTTTCTTGGATTTGGAAGTATAATTTGTTTTTTATTTCTATGACTGGTTATCTCTAAGGCCTCAATTTCTGGGGATTTTTGGACGATAGTCAGACCCGTCACAAAAAAAAAAAATCCCTACCTGAGGGTGACCCCTTAGAAAGTCTTCAAGCCAAATTCATCTTTTCTTTCTTTTTGATTTTCTAATTTGGTTAATTTGATCTGTGTTTTAGTGCCCTGTAAATATAATGCATCTTTTATTAGTTTGGTTAAATCAAATAATGGCTGCATGTTTTAATTAATCTCTATTGAATAAGATATTGGTGAAATGCAAGTCAGGATAACCTAATTTTTCCTTCCTTTTTGTATACACTGATAAATGCCAAGAACTAATTCTTTTTTTAAAGAGACTTTAAAAAAAGCACCTTGTTATAAAAGATTAGCAAGCCTATACTATCAGTAGTAATTACCATGTTTTAATGAATAAATTTCATTTTTATTTTGTTGTTTATAACAAGACAATTGGTTAAAATTAGCATTTACTAATTTATAAATGCTTACCTGCACATTTAAAATAATCACTCTTTAAATTGTGTCAGGTAAAATTTGTAACTTCAACACGTTAAAGAGCATGATTGCATGTTTGATATACCTCAATAGAAATTCAGCAAATTTTATTACAACTAATTACCTTTACTAGAGCAGAATTAAAGTTTAAAAAAAAATAAGGATTAGAATATATTCTGCATAAATTTTAGAAAAAAACTTTCAATTCTCTGTGCACTAATCAGTTTGAATTAACCAAATTTAACTTGTTGCACCCCATTTTAAATTTTTTATAGTCCGCTTATATTTTGTTTATACAAAATTCCCCCTGATATTTTAGTAAGGCAGAATGGAAAAGCTTTAGAAATACAATTACTTTGTTGTAAAATTTCTTTATTTAGCAAATAGGAACTCGCCAAAATCCTTAACAAGGCCAAAAAGCAATTGAGTTTAGTTCAGAAATAAGATTACTATTACCATACAATATTTTCATACATTTTTTTCATTAACATTTCAAATACTTTCAATTTTATAAATGGAATATTATTCCATTATTATAGACATTAACCGATTTGTTTCATTAACATAAATAATCTTAATAGTTTGCAAGAGAACTGTCACATTTTGTTTCCAATTATGTTACTTTAAATTAAATTTGTCTTGTATAATTTTAAATAATAAAAAAGTCTATAACTTTATAAAAAATGAATTAAGAACAGAGCAAAATGATTTACTAATAATGAGATTTTGATGTTTCCAAAACAACTCATAAATTTACATCTTTATTAAATGGATTATGAATTATTTATCCCTCCTTATCATCCCCCCCATTCAATAGCTAAGAATTTAACTATAAGACTTCATCAACTTCTTTAGTAAAGTACAATAAAATAATACTTTAATTTGATAACTTATTTTTGTATATAAAAATATCTATACACACACTTTTTGTTTCATTATGTATATCTCTTAAAAGATTTGTTCTTACCATCTACAATAAGAAATTTGCAAGAAAATAAATTATAATATTTCAAACATCACTATAAAATTAGAATAGATACTGTTAAGCCAGCATTCATATAAAATTAATTTTATTAAACAGATATATTTTCACAATTACACAACAATTAAGTCTTAACGATATAATAATTTTGCACCCTCATTTCTATTTTCAAATAGAATAGGCATCAAAATTTCGTGATAAGAAAGTCGAGAAATCTAAGATTCACATGGTACAAATAAATCAAATATATAGATATATATATGTACAAAAATAGGAGTAACGAACTATCTGATAAGGCAAAATAAGCATAATTATTTTTTAAACAATCCTTTTAATAATATTGCTTCCTTTATTCAAAACTAAAATCCTCATAACAATCCCAACAAGATATTTTCTCTCCATAGTGACTTTGGATGAGAAAAAGATCCTCTTCCTTTTTTTTTGTTTTTGTTTATGATTGATTGCATTGAGGAGCTGATATGCCAGAAACCTCCAGATCATCAGATGATGTACTGGAATCACTATCATCTCTTTCACTAGAACCTTCAATTTGCTGTAAAATTTTAAATTACAAGATCAATTTCATATATCAATGACATATCATAATCAGTTGTATTCTTAACCAATAAAATCTACCAGGCCTTAAGTTTTTATATCCATAAAATGACAATCAAACTTCTAAGTTAGAGAATTTGAGACCTATGATAGGGTGACATTTTCTTAATCATTCAAATTAAGATGGTAATTACTTCGAAAACTTGCATAAATTTTTTGTATATATTTTATTACAACTTTTTTCAAATAAAATAAGAAATAAAACCTTATTGATAAATTTTTATAACACAAAGGAACTACCACTATAATTAGTATGAGTGCAAATATTATTCCAGCCTTATTGATTATATTTTGTAATAACTAATTTTTGGTTAACTTCCTTTGACTTATAAGTTTGATTAATTGAAACCATCTTAATATCATATATCAGGGGGTAAAATAAGAGTAGGCATTTTCCATTTCAGGTAAAAAGTGTACTTGCCACAGAGAACGAGTGAAGTAGAGAATATCGTTATTTGTTTTGTCTAACAAATTTAATCAATTAAAAAACTTTTTATTTGATTAATGCATAAAAAATAATATAGAGACTTATTGTTTATAAAGCCATAAATTCCATATGTATAAACTGTTTTGCACCTTTTTATCTTATTTTAGTAACTAATGTTAACAACAAAATCAAATATAGCAATTAGTAAGAATATTTATGAAGACATGATATAGTATAAATCAAGACTCAAATGTTTAATTAGTATATAAAAGTTTGGTGATAGAATAGAAACTAGTTTTAATATAAGCACTGGACATGACATTTCAAAATGTTGAAAGAAATTTACTCCAGAGAAAATAAAATTATATCATTTATCACTAGATTTGATATTATGTAGAGAAATAACTAAAAAATTGGAGGAAGAAAAGGGGTAACAGATATTGCCATAAAACTGGACATAGTTTGCAATGTTATTTTCAGGTTTAACATAATATTAATACAGGTAGATAAATTAGCAAAGAGATTTTACTAGCAATATAATGCCCTAAGATTACAGATACATTGTGCTAATAGTGAAAGCAAACAATGTTGTATTATGCTAATAGTAAAAACAACAATAACACAGGCAATCAAAAAAGTCAATTCAATGCAATCATAAGGTTATGTTATGCTAACATCATCCATCCATCTATCCAAATTTTCACATTTATAATAGTAGTATAAAAACAGCAGACACTGACAAAAAGATTTTTGTACAGGCTATGAGAGAAGTTCTGGATTAAGAAAATATTTCAAAAGACCTTACTAATCAAAACTATTTAGATAATTTCAAAAATTATTAGATAATTAAAAATCTTTGTCCGCTTGTAGCTTTTAATATTCATTATCATCAATTAATATATTTATTTCAGGTTCTAATCTATTACTTGAAAAATTAAATTAAAAATCATCTGTTGATCAAAATATCTTGCTTAGCATTCTGATTTTTCAGAATTGTTGTACTAAATAAATTATTTCCAGGATATACCTCTCCCCTTTTTAAAATAAGCAAGCTGAACTTGACAATTATTTCATTTAATATAAGATATCTAAAAGGTAAATAACATTATAAAATAACACAATACAAATTATTTTCGAAAAATTAAATTTTTCTGCTTGATAAAACTTACAAAAGCATTAGTGCATGCATACCAAGTTGCAAAGTCCTTTGCAATTATATCAAATTTTTATTCTTGTAGATTCAGGAAAATAATAGTGTTACTTACCCTTCGTCTAGATCTAGAAAGATGCTGCATCAAAAACCATATTGTCTGATCAACAAAAGCATCAGGGTATTCTCTAGAATGATCTTCCTCCCTTTCCTGCATATTTCGGGAGATATGCTATTTGAAAGAAATTACGTAAGTTATTTTAAAACAAAAAAATGGCACTGAGATAAAAGCAGTACACACTTTTGAAAAAATTACAAATAAAATAATTAAGCAATTCACAACCTGCATACATCAACCAGCAGATAACTGAGTAATTGTACAATCTATTTTTTAAAAAAATTGAAGAAAATATTCAACAAAACAACAGAAATTTGTCAAAAAAAAACCTTGGCAAAATCTAAGTAAAATTACAGTTCAGAATTTAGTATATTTAATTAAAAGATTTTAAAATGATGACTATGAAGATTTAATAATAAGAGATAAGTTTTCTGAATTCAAATTTTCTGATATAATGTCCTAGGAGTAGTATCCATCATCTCCTTCTTGCTTTAAAAAATAAGATAAATACATTGCTATTTTTTCTTACAGGAATACTTCCTTGAAGTTTTAATACCTCATAACTTCATGACTATGAAAGAAAAAAAATTACAAACCACAAATTTTTATAGTATAGGAAATGTAGTTTGTATATTTTAATGCAAGAAAAGACATAGTACCTTCAAGTAATTTAAATTGATTTAATATGTAAGTAATTAAATAATATTTTTAATATACTAGAACTCTTATCCTTTTTATCGGAAAAAAAAACCTAGAAGAAGGGGGGGTTATACAATGTGGAATTCAAAAAAACAGAGAGATCTAAATTAAGAATTTCCAGCTTTTGAAGCAATTTTGCACCATGTATAATCTTAATTAAAAATTAGATATTTGACTTAGAAATTTCATCTGCATTTTAGAAAGAAAAAGAATAGAGGTTGGGTATTTAAATTTGATTCAAAATTATGGTTAATCATCTTTTTTTAAAAAAAATTCTAAGAATTAAAGCCTTTTTGTCACGAAAATAACAATACATCATAGCTGGATAAAAATACATACAGTTTTTAAGTTACTCAAATCAGGAGGGTCTTCACAGGACGGCACCCATATCTTGATATCATCATCAAGACCACTTGTGGCTAATACAGGCATAGTTGGATGTTGCTCTAAACAATTAACCTATAACAAAGATAAAATACAATATTACAAAACATTTAACACATAGCACAAAAATGCTTAAATAAGGTATTATAAGCAAGAAATAACATGTTTAAATCTCTATAATTTCAAAACATTTGCTTGCATTCCCAAGAAGAAAAAAAAATTGTTATTCTAAATGGATATGCAAGCAAATCAGCAAATGAATAATACTATTATATATACAAAAAAATCTTCTTTATAACCTCTCAAAAGACCCAAAAGATATGATTACAACAATGATAGTCTCGATAAAGTAATGAGGTAAGAAGCATCAGTAGGTTTTACATCAATTATTTGATTTATTATTGGAATAATATGACATATTATTACAGACTGGCGCAAAATTGTTATGATTGCAAAAACTGCATCATAACTATCAATAATATTGTACATTGATGATATTTGGCACAATATTTGATCAAGTTACAAATAATTGTTACTGCCAAAGTAACTCTATTTTGTTAGTGTCTGGTACTCAATAGATCTGGTTCTAGTATGATATATAGATGAATAGAATTAAAATAATTATTTTAAAAGTAGTTATTCATGCAAATTTGTTTGGGAATGTGATTAGAGATGTCCATAAAGTTTGACTACCTTTTTTAGTTTGATCCTTGAAATAGCTTAAAAGATAACTTATATTTTTATTTTTACATATTCTTTGAATGATGAAATAAGATGAATTTTAAATCAAGATTAAGCAAAGTCTACACACTAAATGAATGATTCATACAAAATCTGATGTTCACAAATAAATATAAGACAACTTCAAATCTGAATACGAGGTTTGATATATATCAAACTTAAATCGAAATTGTGAAAATCAATACTTAAATCGAAATACCAGACAATTAATTCCTACATAATAAAACATGAAATACATACAAATACACTGCATCAATTATATGGATGTAATAAATTGTATTGATATGTTCAACAACACAAATGTTTAATGTTTCTTGGTATAATTTTAATTAAAGACAATACCTACATATAATACCAGATACCTCTGATATCAAAATGATTTCCCAAACTGAAAAATTTCATTTTTGTTGAAACAATTTTTGTTTTAAACACACACAATTTTCACATTATTTTCTGTTTATAAAAATTCCAGATTCAATCATTAACATTCCGGAAAAAAGACAGGGACATCATAACATTCCGGAGAAAATCAGACAGCTTCAAATCTGAATAAAAAGTTTGATATTTATGCATGCAAAACATTTATGAAGAGCAATACTTCAGTTGAAATATGAGATATATAATTTCTAAATACATAATATGAATCAATTAATGCTTTTATCATACCAATACATGAAATCAAATTTAACTATTCCAACAAATATAACTTTAAATATTATAAATAAAATTAACTTACCGCCCCTCCTTCATCTCCATACATGTATTTCACAATGTGTTCAGACTGTTTTTCCCAGAAGAATATACAACCACAATCACTTCCACTCATTACATACTCACTCTTAGATCCAAAGAAATTTGTGCCTTTCACTAAAAGATGAATATATATGTATATAAATTGAAATTTGCTACCTCAAATTTCATGTTACAATGTGAGAACATCGTTTATAAAGCATTGTTTGTTTTAATTATTTTAAGTCTTTAACTAATTTAAACAGGTTTGAAACAATCACATAAAAATGCACATGAGTCAACACATCGAGAATTGGGTACATGGTGACATTCTCATAACGAGTTGTAACTTTTGTTTTTTGATAAGTCGTCAAACGTGACAACCATCTTTACCATTTTTTTATAAGTCTAAAAATAGAAAACTGATGCTCCAAAAATTATAAAACACCAATTTTCTGGCTTCTAAAACCTTAACCTAATAACATCATGTTCTCATATGATAAAATCATTTTAACAACAAAAAGAATGTAACAATGTTGCCATTATCTTAAACTTTTGAATTACAAATTAAATTCCTATTTTTTTTATTTTGGCGATAAATTATCACTTTGTACCTTCAAAAACCTTAAACCAAAACATGTTCTTGCATAATAAAAAATTTAAAATATTGAGCATATATAGCAATTAGATTCATACTTTAATATAAAGCAGAGTCTCATGCTTATTTCATAACACCTAAAGAAATTAATAGTAGATACAAAATTCCTCTCGATAAGCTGGAAGACAAAAGTGGATTCCTTTACATGTATCTAAGTTATTATATGGCATTATAAGTTCTTGATGGAGATACAGACAAGTAGAGCCTAAAAATTACTTTTCAGCACCTCTCTTCTAAGAATACAAAATCTTTTTTAAATACAAGTTTTTCATCTTAATGAGGTTAATTAAACTTATTTTTCTCTCTTCAATATTAAAAAAGTTATAGCAAAATGAAAATTTTAGTCCTCTTATTTTTATTCTCCTTGAGCTAGATAAACCCTTTACAAACTGGTTTGAAATTTTTATATTTCTATTAATATATTATAAGCCAGTGTTGAAGTCTAAAGAAAATTACTCTAGTTATCTTATTCACAAGATAACATGGACAAAGCATTCCCTTAGAGTGGGAAAATGCTGAAGTGAGCAGTTTTATAAAGCATATATTAAAAGTAATTAAATAAAAAATGGAATTCGATCAGGAAATAAAAGACCATTTCAGAATAAAACTAAATGGGCCAAATTGAGATAAAAATTAGGAAACAAATTAATATTTTAGATAATATATATAATGTAAAATACATTTTTAAGCAGCTTCATGGCTGCAGGGAAAGAGATGACACTTTTGAAAATTTTAAAACTTTCCTTCATTTTCAAGAAATAAAGTGCAGTTTACAAACAAGAAAGAAGTGATGAGATACAGCATGTACAATGTACAGCATGACACAAGAGCAAAATATTTTCACAGTGGTTTAATATTATTGTGATAAGGATTCTTTGGCACATGATAGGGAATATATAAGTATCTTTTAAAAGAATTTGCTTAGAATGACAAATTTTTAACCCTTTCACCCAAAGCATGTGAAAGTGCAATTCTACAGAGGCTTGTGTAGCATTAATTAAATAAAAGATGGAATTGGATTAGGAAATAAGTTAATATGAGTTAAATTAGTTAAAGCTTTGGACATTGTTTAAGATTTAAATTAGATTTTAAAATATCATTATATATAATTTTTTAACAATGGGTGGTGAATTTGATGAGTAATTATCATTGAAGAAATTTTTTCTAATCTTATCATGAGAACCATTGCAATAGGTAGACTTTCAATAGAAATCTAACTATTAATAACCAGAGTACTCATAAATGAAACTTCAGTCAGTAGATCTTAACATACAGATCTTTCTCTTCAGGAAGAGTAAAAACTAATAAGAATGTTTTCTCTTTAATATTAATAGAGTAAGGCAGACTTTGTTTATTTCTCCTTATGAAAGGCAGTGTTTCTAGAATATTCCACTAAAGCAGCATCAGTCTTCAATTGTGTCAATACTTTGATGATGCAACATTAGATGATAGTTAATATCATTAACAATATGAGTGATCTCCTCTCCTCCCCTTTCTAACATTTACATATACTGACGTAAAATGGTGTATTTTTAGACAGCATACTCAATTAGTAGAAAAATCAAGAGTGCATTTTAGGACATTTAAGTAGAAAATTTGATATAAAGTTACACTTTTGATCCTGGCTGTCTACCAAATTTTATTTCTCTAAACTGTTGCATTTCTTGCAAACATTTATATACACAAGTATTAACAAAATAGAAAATCGAATCACTAGTGCATTTTATTTTACATTGGATACACAGCTACAAACATAAACAAAAAACTATATGCTAAATTTTATCTGATTAGTAATTAGCATTTCTTTTTTATTGTTATTGTTATAGATGTATTTAATCCACATTTTTTAACCAAAATCTAGAAATTTAGATAAAAACAACATATTAAATTCAATCTCAGATTTATTTGACAATTACAAATCTTTTTTTCATTGTAAATGAAAAAGTAATAAAAAGGTTGTCAAAGATCCAAGAAGCTAAGAAAAAAAAAGAAATTATACAATATAATCATAGCTAATTTTTGTTCAATAATTTCTTTAAAAAAACCTTCCAATTATATTAAAAAACAATACATAATAAACACTCAATTGAAAAATTATTTACTGCAACATAACTAATGTGCATATCTTTTACATACAAAATATCAAACTATTATAAGTGATTACCTTATATAGAGAAGGCTACAACTTAGAGGATTAAATCAGAGTAGGAGAAAAGATTCAAATACCAAATAAAATCTTTTCACATTTAAATCTGTTAGACTTACTGAAAATTATTAATTACATTTTTTATTAATTAATAATAATTAAAATTATTCCAAAATAACTTTATAAAAAGGAAGTATTATATAATTGCTATTTTCTATGTTTTTATATAATGAAAAAGGTAAACATTTACAATAAAGGAAAAGTAGGATTTGTAAAAAGAAAATGTCTTTAAATTAACAGAAAATTTTTCAGAACCTATTTTAAGAATTAGTAACTAACCAGTTTGATTGTTTCTATGCCCTTTATAGCTGTGAAGATACTTTGAGGTATCCGTTGCTGCAGAATCAAATAAATAAATATCTTCATCATTGTATGATGCCAAGATTTCTAGACAGGAAAAAAAGGAAGGAAAAAACATGAATACACTTGACAGTAAAAAGAAGTTGAAAAGAAAAATGTATATGATTTTTTAAACTTTTTCTTCCTTTACCTGTTCCAGTATAATTGTAAACTAGAGAAGTTACATTTACTTTATTATCATGCACCTGTTGAAAAAAAAATCATTTATATTATACAAATAAAATAATATTTAATAAAATTACAAAAAGACATGGACAAAATTCAATATATTAAAATTAATATTTATGATTCAGAAGATTTGTTTGCATAGAAGAAAACTAATACAACATTTATTTATTTATTTATTGTAATTCTCAATTTATTTAAAATTGTACAAAATGCAGGAGAAAAAATCATTTTATGGCTATTTTTCTCATAAAAAATACTCTATAAAATATTAAATAAGTCAAATTCAGGCAAAGAAACGAAACGAAGTTAACCCTTAGTAGCCTGATTTACGAAAGTGATTTATTTTTAATATTATTGTGTTTGCTTGATAAAATAAAACAATAATGACATTTTTTTTTTAAATTTCATTGGAAAGAATATTATACAACAGTAAAATACGTACAACCTACCTATAAAAAAAACTAATAGTAATGTGAACATTCTGTTTAAAAGATTGGTATCAAAATTGAAACTCTAGGTTATTAGGGGTTAAATTGGAAATGTATACAGATACAATGACTGAGGATCAATTAATTCTTTAACAGCAAAATTTACTTTTTTCAATCTTTAATATTCAAAAGTATGAAAAGCAAGAAGAAATTATCTTAATTTAGTATAATATTATTTTAATTTCAAACACAGAAATACAAAGAAATTAATAATAATAACAATAAATATTGATAGAACTTACTAAATGCTCAGGACAAAATTCTTTATAAACAGTATCAAGAAGATAACGGGTATCATAGACTCTAAAATTTAAAAAGTTCATTACAGAAACAAAAATGAAACTTCTTAATTTTTAAAAATTAAAGAGACATACTATTTAACAAAATATGTTTTAGAGCACATTTACTTCACATATTGACTTCTACCACCAACTGCAAATTCAGAAGGTTTATGAGGGTTGATGAAAATGGTATACAAAGGCACCTTCTTTTCTTTACTTTTACAAACTAATAATCTGAAAAGAAAAGATTTAAAGCTCAATTTGAATATGCATTAAAAATAAAATACAAGAAAGCAACCTCTAAAAATACTTTTATTAGTCTATTGAAAACTACTTTTATTAGTGTATTAACTTTTATTCATGTATTTTTTTATAATGCATTTTTGAAATTTAAATTTTATTAATACAGTAAAATTTTATAATACATTTTTTACTTATACAGTATTGTCATTTGGTATGTAATCAAAATTTAATTAAATTCAATCTTTAACACATAATTAAATATTGAGAATATTAAATGAGTGTATTAATTGTAATTGAGAAAACAGAATTTTATAAAATTTTAAAACTTTATCATATCGGGAAGATCATATCGGGAAAAATCAATTGCAAAATTTTATTTCTGTAAACATGAATAGAAATATATAAAAACAGCTACACAATTCCAACATTTAGAAAACTATAACTGACAACTTCAAGAATTACTTTTTACTTTAGATAAGGGAATATCATCTTGTTGTTTTCTAATTTATGATATTTGAATGTAGGTGCAAGATTTTAACAAAAATAAAAAAACATTAAAATATTTTTATAACTTTTTAAATTTAAGTACTTACTTATTATGTTTTTCCTGTCGTAAATCTATTCCAAAAACAGCAGCATCTTCACCACAAGTTAAAAAATAATGTGGAGAATCCATTTGGAGTGCAAGCTTCAAGAAATAAATAAGTATATATAAATAAGTATATATATATATATATATATATATATATATATATAT